>JBBPBX010057031.1:0-22566 GCA_038048925.1 Garcialebias charrua | reverse complement strand
TTATGTATTAACCTTAGCAAAGAATATGAACTATGCTTTAGCCAAGTCAGGCCATCTCATCTTCATCGTCTTCATCTTCTTCCTCATAGACACCTGTAAGGGGGAAGCCCTCTCCTGCCTGTACAGCCATCTGATAGGAAGGCAGCTTAGGAAACCTATCATCCACTGCCCTACTGATGCACTTTAAGCAAAAATGCCTCACACAAGGAACGCAGCAGCATCCACAACAAATTAACATAACCACAACTGCGAATATTGTTATCACAGCTGTGACGACAACAGCTCTCCATCTTCCAAAAGTAGAGATGAACCACTCACTTAGAGGGTTCTGAACTCCAGAGCTTTCAGCTAGCTCCTCAGACAGTGATTTCAAACCATCCAGAGCCCTTGTAAATGAACCATCTGGACTTGTGTTATTTGGGATGAAAGTACAACACTCTTGTCCAAACATAGAACAGACACCACCTCTCTCAGCCAAAAGAAAGTCCACTAGCTAATCTCGTTTGATATGTCATCAGTGATGTTGCTGCTAGCTGCTGATGTGCGCCCTCAAGTGCATCTCTTGTCAAATTATTCAGCCTCTGAACATTAAAATGAATGTAATTAATCCTGGCTACGTTTTTATTTACAGTAATAGTTGGAATCATAGACTCAAAACCAGCTGCAATAGGATCAACTAATTTGTATTCATCCGGGACTCCTTGCGGGACTCCGATAGCGTTAATATATGCTGGAGAATCTACATACAGATCAAAGTCACGCCTTCTCCTCTCAAACTCACCAATCACATGTGTACTACTCCTGAAAGTTTCCAAATCCTGTCCTGTTAAATTCACCATCTTAATTGGAGAAATTAAAGAAACGAGTGTACAGATTCCTGACCATCTTGAAGACAACGTACTTCTCAAAGTTCTACCACCACAAAACCAGTAAACATCTGCACGTGCTACAGATAATCTCGTCATGTTTGTCCAAGCTGAAACATCCACATTCAACTTACACCAACTTGAATCAATATCACCTACAGATATACCTCCCTGAATTTTCCTAACCAGACAAGTGTAAGAGTTTCTCACTGGAGTGAAAACAGGTGGGATTGCATCTCTTGGGGCCATGGGAAAATATTTCTCCAAACCTTTGCAACTATCAGAGGGATTTTCCTTCATATGTAGTTCCAACATGCAGTGAAAACATGAATCATTTGAAAGAGGTGATGTCATCATTAATAACGCTGGCCTGGCCTTCGCACAAACAACGCAATCCTTATACTTCACTTGTTCTGCTGCATTTTCAACATACTCTATCCAGTAATTTTGCTGTGTGAAACCTGTCTCCAGAGCCAACTTTTCTTCATATGTCACATCTGTCATATAAGACACCTCTTGATCTGATTCAATCTGACTTTCCTCTCTCTGAACCACATTTATCCTGAACGGACTCGTTGGATCTTTGCCAGAAACATGAACTCCCAGTATATAAGTGTCACTATCCTGCCTCTGAGGATTCTTTAAAGTCAAAATCAAAGAATTACATGTATTTTGTGCTAGACACCTGGTGCTTTTAGTATGATCTTGTATGATTGACAAGCGTTCCTGTAACGGATACTTCCCTCTTCTCGCTTTTTCTGGTCTGTAACCCCAATCAGCAGGCCCTGAATTACACAACACATTATTCCAGTCCCCGCAATTCATGTCATGCCCATAAGTCACACAAATATACTTCACTGCCCAAATAAATGACTCCTGCCTCGCACCACAGTACATCACAGAGCAAAGGTCAAATTTAACAGATGCAGTCACCCCAACTGTGAAGTTAAACTGTAGGAAATTAACTATCATGGATCTCTTTGATCTGCTAATGTCAGAGTCTGGGTGTACCTGAATCTGAACATCTGCAACCTCTGTTCCATCTTCCCCTCTGCTGAGCAAGAATAATAATAATAATAATAATAAACTTTATTTGTATAGCACCTTCCAACAATGCCTTGCATTGACCAAGGTGCTTAACAGGATAAAAAGATGAATAAACTGGAACAATAAATCAATGAAAATAGAATAAGAAACAACAGCAATAAAAGAAGGCAATGGAAATAAAAAATGCTACATACTAAAATAACACTAAAATAACACAAATAATAAAAGTTACACACTGAGAGTTTTTTTTGAACAAGAGGAAATAAAAAGGCAATGTAAATAAAAAATGTTACATATTAAAATACCAAAAGTAATAAAAGTTACACACTGGAAGCTTATTTGAACTAGTGGAAATAAAAAGGCAATGGAAATAAAAAATGCTACATACTAAAATACCAAAAGTAATAAAAGTTACACACTGAAAGCTTTTTTGAACAAGTGGGTCTTCAGTCTGGTTTTGAACAGAGTCAGATCAGAGGTGGCACGCAGCTCAAGGGGGAGGCTGTTCCAGGCTTTTGGGCCGGCAACAGAAAATGACCGGTCTCCCCATTGTTTGTACCTTGAGCGAGGCACCTCCAGCAGGTGTTGACTGGCAGATCGTAAATCTCTGCCGGGCTGATGGGCTTTCAAAAGTTCTGAGATGTACAGAGGAGCAAGTCCATTCAGAGCTTTGAAAACAAACAGGAGCAGCTTGAACTGTATCCTGAACTGAACCGGGAGCCAGTGTAGAGAGGACAGGACAGGAGTGATGTGTTCATATTTTCGTGTGTTGGTCAAAAAGCGCGCGGCAGAGTTCTGTACAAGCTGTAAACGGGAGATGGAGGATTGATTAATACCAACATACAAAGCATTACAATAATCAAGTCTGGAGGTCACAAAGGCATGGATGGCCTTCTCCAGATCACCACGGCTGAGAAATGACTTGACTTTGGAGAGCAGTCGGAGCTGAAAGAAGCTGGTCTTGACAACAGAACTGATCTGTTTATCAAACTTTAAGTTGGAGTCAAGCTGCACTCCAAGATTTCTGACCACCGGGTTGAAATGGGGGAGGGGAAAACCAACACTGGGACTGGGAAGGATGTTGCTGGTGTCATCAGGTGCACCAAATAAAATGCATTCAGTTTTATCTGTGTTTAGGTGGAGGAAGTTTTGAAGTTAGGGTCCTCATCACAAGATCTGTTGACATTGTCGTGAACAACTTCAGGGGAGCCTGTCTTAGCTGTCGATGCAACCCACAGAGTGAGCCCTGTAATCAAAATAATTCCCAGAGTGGTTACCACAATTAACCTCACCGCTAGGAAATTCATTCTTCCTGTAACAATTATGTACAACAAACAACGTCCCCTTTTTATGTAATGTTATTTTAAGTCTGTTCTGATTTTCTTCTCAAGTTGTATCGGGGTCTTGGAACCGGTGGAGATGCAGTGTCACTCTGTACAGATGGTTCACACAGTTCCTTAGATGCACTCAGGTCTCCAGATGCACTCAGCTCTTCAGATGTGCTCAGCTCAGCCAAGTCCTTTCGTATCTGCTGTAGAGTGCGAGAAGGGTCAGAGCTTTTAACACAGTGTGTCTTATGAATCCAGTTACTGAGCTTTTCTTCAGTTAACCAAATTTTAACACAGTGAGAAGTGACAGCAGCCACCTTATATGGGCCTTCCCATTTAGGCTGAGACCAGTTAAAACGGGCTACCTTTCTGAGAATCCAGTCACCTGTATCCACGTGGGCACAGTGTTGTTCTCCCTCTGCAGTCTGGATCAATTGAATCTGTTGAGAAATACTCATTACAGTATTATTAAGCCTCTTCAAGTACTCTGATATGTCATAATGTTGTAATTGTAACATAGTACTTTCTGACGGCAACGGATGAGTGAAAGGACATGGCATCTTCCTTCCTGTAAGTATCTCATGAGGGCTGACATTCAGGGTAGTATTTGGAGTTGACCTTAAGTTGAACAGCACTATAGGTAGGGCATCAGGCCATTTCAATTTTGTGTCTGCACAAACCTTTGCCAACCCCTCTTTAAGAGTACGGTTAGCACGTTCAACCAAACCCTGTGATGAAGGATGAAAAACAGCCCCAAACTTATGTCGAATGCCAAACAATTTCTCAACTTCCCTTAACTCCCTGTTTGCAAAATGGGTTCCATTATCTGATCTGATCACTGAAGGGACTCCAAATCTGGGGATCAACTCCTTTGTCAACCACTTTATCACTTCTTTTGCTTTTTCAGTTTTAGTTGGAAAGGCCTCTACCCACCTACTAAATTGATCCACGCAAACGAGTAAATATCTCTTTCCAGCCACTCTATTCTCAACACCCATGTCAGTAAAATCTATCACAATCTCTTTCCACGGTGCCTGAGGCATTGGAAATCCACCAAGTCCAGTTTTAAGCGCCACTTTTGGATTATGGTGGGAACATATTTCACACGTCTGTACAAAATATTTTGCAATAGAGATGGCATATGGGTTCCACCAATTCTGTGAGATCAAGTCAATCAGTTTTGATGTACCACAGTGCCCCCTGCTGTGTGCTTCTTGACATAACAGGTTGAACAACCCAGCTGGAGCTACAATTTTACCCTCATGATTCCTCCAGATTTGTCCACTATCCTTTTTAGCTCCACGGTCTAACCATGCCTGCTTCTCGTGCGGAGCGGCTGCATTTTGTAACTCTCTGATATATTCTAGAGTAAATTCCTTTTGAAAATAGTCTTCAGAACTCTTTTTCTCATGTCCCTGGACCATCTGTGTCCTTAAAATATAGCCTGCAATTCTTTTAGCAGCTTGATCTGCTTCATGATTCCCTTGAGCAATGAAATTGCTACTCTTCTGATGGGCCTTGCATTTAATTACTGCCACTTGTCTAGGCCGCTGCAATGCATAATACAATTCCAGTAATTGTTTAAAATGTCTGACTGGTTCTCCAGATGAGGTGACAAATCCTTTTCTCCTCCAGTGACAGAGATCAACATAGACTGCCTGAAAAACATACGCTGAGTCTGTGTAAATATTAACCGTTTTTCCTTCTGCAACGTTACAAGCTTCTGTTATAGCTTTTAGCTCTGCTAGCTGTGCGGAGGCTGGCTGGTTCATTACTTCTGCTTTGAGTTCAACAAAACCTGCATCTCTTCTTTCCACCACAGCGAACGCAGTGATCAATGCGCCCGTTTCATTTCTATGACTATGTCCATCACAGAACAGTATCATGTCTGGCTGGTCCAAAGGATCTTTAGAAAGGTTTTCATGTAATTTCATTTCCTGTGCGGTGTCACTAATGCAGTTATGATCTTGTGTGGTGTCCATCTGCGCAGCCATATTTGTTCCCTGGCTTGTAAAATGTATATGTGAATTATGTAATAATCTTCTGAGGTTTTCTGTTCTTTGATTTGAAAATGTGAATGTTTGTGAGTCCAAAAATGATTTTACGTCATGAATTGTGTGAACAAAAACCTCATTCCCCATAGTTATGTGTGATGTCTTTAAAATAGACTTTCCAATGGCAGCTACATGCCTCACACAGGTAGGGTGGCCAACTTCAATTTGATCTAATTTTGAACTATAATACATCAAAACGTGCCTGTCAGAGCCAGCTTTCCCTCTTTGAAACAAGACGGCATTCACAAATCCGTCTTTTTCATCCACATCCAAGTGAAATGGCAAGGAGTAATCTGGACACTGCAGAGAGCACGCATCAAACAAAGCTTGTTTAATCTCCACAAATGCCCTGTCAGCTTCCTCCGTCCACTGCAGTGGGGACACAAAATTTTTATATCCCACAGCCGAAATGAGGTTCCGCAGAGGAGCCACCTTACGGCTGAAATCAGGAATGAAGTTCTTACTGTAATTGATCAGCCCCAAAAATTTTAACATCATCCTAACATTTGCTGGTTTAGAATGATTTAAAATGGAGCTTTTCTGAGATGGCGTCAGTTGCAGGCCAGAGCCAGAGATGAGCCTACCCAAAAACTGAACTTTTGAACGACCCACCTGCAATTTGTGTTTTGACACTTTAAAACCACACTGAGCCAGATGTCGAAGCACAGCTTCAGATGCGTGCATAATAGCTTCTGAAGTCGGAGCTGCTATCAGAATATCATCGACGTATTGGATTAAAACCACTCCTGGTGGCAAAGGCAAATCAGTAAGGACCTGCTTTAATACATGATTGAACAAAGAGGGTGAATCCACGAACCCCTGAGGTAAACTATTATACGTGAATAGTTTCCCCTTAAAGGTAAATGCAAACAGATCCCTTGATCCAGCGTCCAGAGGCACACAAAAGAACGCGTTCGCCAGGTCAATACAAGTAAAAAACTTGTGTTCAGGCTGAATAGCATTCATCATAACATAAGGATTTGGAGTACCATAATTAGATGGAACAACAACCTTATTTATAGGCCTCAAATCATGAACTAAACGGTAATGAGATTTATCAGCTTTTGGTACCGGGTGTAGAGGTGTGTTCCAGCTCGAAACAGTAGGCTGCAACACACCAGCTTCCAGCAAACCCTTAATAGTTTGCTCTATACCGTCAATCTGCTCCTGTCGGAGTCGATATTGATGTTTATAGATTGGAATCGTGCCTGGCTTCAGAACGATCGAGACAGGGTTGACATTCAGCAGGCCCACATCTGTAGAACTCCTGGCCCAAAGTGTATCAGGCAAACTGGCTAACAGTTTGTCCGTATCAACATGGTCTGTGTTTTCTCCGCCATGTGATCTAGGCAGAGAATGTTTCTCAGGTAACAATAATGTGAATGATCTGTGTGTGATCCTATAAGTATCAGTTTCTGGAGAATAGTGTAAGTTTGGATTTTTTGTTGGCACCCATTCCCGTACAGCCAGACAGCGTCTCATTACAGGACTTAAATTCTTCGCATCAGCACCAGATACAACCATCAATGACACATGCGGAGTCGATACATCGCCAAGCATATACAGTTGCAGTAACGGTGCAGGCAACTTCACACCTGCCACCACTCCCTCCGGGGCCACATAGATGTCCATGATCTCAGCCACTGGAAATTCACCAGTCTCTTGACAATGTTCCAGCAGTCCTGTCCAGAGCACATCGTAGTCCCCATCACCACAAAGGTCATAGTTCAGCGTGCAATGTGCCACATCAGGAAGCGTGTCATAAGATCTTATGACATTAATCCAGGCGTTCCAGCCCTGCAGTGTGTCGTACAAGAGCGTCGTTGTAAAGTCAGGGACTGCACCCCACCAAACTTCAGCCTGAAGTTCAGCTGGACCAGACTCAGCAGAAGTCCTTTGGACCTGGAGCATCTGATGAATAGAGCTTTTTACTGTAGCACAGTACTGAACAGTTCCATCAGGAAAACTCAGCTGGACGTTGTCAGGACTCATCATCAAAGTCACGTTCTGATCACACAGAATGTCTCGTCCAATCAAGTTCACTGGACATGTGTCAGAAATCAGGAAGGAGTGTTCAAAGCGCAGATTATTCCACACGCATGGTACGTAACAAGATAGCGGCCACTCCTCTGGCTTGCCCGAGAATCCAACAACAGGTACGGTATTCTTTGATCGTGGGAGTGACGTGTTAACTGACGAATACCTGGCGCCTGTATCAACCATACACATGTGATTTCGGCCGTTAATGGTTATAGGGCCACGTGGAGTATGATCTAGTGGTGGTGGATATACGTCATGTGGATAACGAGCTGGCGTCATCTCCTGTCTCGACAAATCCTGTTTGCTCGGACATTGAAAATACCAGTGTCCCACCCCGTTACATCTGCGGCACCTGTCCGTGGGTTGAGGGTTGCCCCTCAGACGTTTGTTACAACCTCTGCGCCAGGATGTGGATGGGTCCAGAGGTCTCTGTTGATATGAATTATCAGATGATGTAGAAGGACCCTGAACCTGGGGCATCTGAATCGCATTCACCTTTGTGACATTAAGTTTGTCACGTATGTCTTTCAATTGGGCCTTAGCTAATTGAGTTTCAAGGGATTTCAATTCCCTGTCATCAGACTCCCTCTTATCAAAAGATTGATCAATAAAATGAACAATGTGGGCTGCCCATAAATCATAATCCATCTTAGTCAGGCCAACAACAGACGCCAAGCTCTTCTTAACATCATCAGACAGAGAGCTCTCTACAGCTCCTCTGAACAACAGTTGAGTCGTAGGATCAATCGTTGGATCATTTCCAGTTCTATTTTCCCACAAGAGTTTTACTCTAGATAAGTAGGTCGTGCCCCGTTCTGTAACAGCCGGAGGAATCTCACACAAGTCTGAAGATTTCATAGACGTCGGATATTTCTCTCGTATAATTGGCCATAAAATTTGAACGTGGTCGTGCAATGTGTCACTGTCTGGGTCCAATTTAGTCCCAGCAGCCTGTTCTATTTCAGTCAAACTACCAAACGACGTGCATGCTGTGAAAACCCTCCTCCAATCACCCAGACATGGCACAATTCCGGCGCAAGCCTCCAGAAAAGCGCGGATCCAAGCCGAACCTCCTTTCTGGATATCAGGCAAACGCTGACGGATCAACTCAGTATCCTGCAAACTAAAAGGCGTGTAAGTCTGTTTGCGGACTCCCTCAGCTGTGGTGGAAGAAACGAGAGGTAACATGAATTGAGCAGGAGGCGCTACGTCAAGGCAGGTATGAACATTATCAGCAATTCTATTTAATCGACCTGAATTTCCTCGCTGCCAGCCGGTGACCGTATCAAAAGTTGTGGCAGGAGGCCTGAGGTCAGGACAAGCAGTTGGAACAGGACAGGTCAGTGGCACGGAGTCATATGAAGCCCCCAAAGATGTCACGCTGAAAGAAGCATCAGAGGACGGTGGATGGAACACATCACCTCCCCTTTGTTCACCCCCAGAGCCAGGAGTGGTATGAATACCACCCATCAATGTTTGCACATGGTCTTGCACCACGTTCCTATTTTCAGCTGATCTTGTCTGTAAAATACCTCCTGTAAGGAGAAGCAAGTCTGAGCTGGATCTTGTGTGTTCAGAACCAGAACCCAGTGAGAGCTCAGCCAGATTTATGGATGATAGCTCCTACAATGGCATCTGATTGTGTGGACTAAGGCCCACAGGTGCATACGGGGGAGGACGAGGAGGAGGAGGGGGAGCGGGGCAAAGAGGAGGCGGAGGGGGAGCACAAGGCCGTTCAGTTTCAAGGCATGTCTCTGTTCCTGTTACGAGGGCAGCACCGGCTTTAAGGGGGAGCTCTATGGTACCATGCACCATCTTATCTGCAGACGGCCATAAATCTGATTGTGAGCCAACAACTTGTTTCTGTGAAACTGCTTTGTGCACACTTCTAGGTTTCTGTCTACCTAGGATTTTGCACATTTCATCCAAAAATAACGAGCAGTCCCTATTAAAGGCGTCCGCCTTCTGCCAGTCCTTATATTTTTTTCTACGCACTAGAACAGAACATTTTTCCTTCTCATCTAATGCCAACCTCAAAGCTCTATCTGATTGTACAAGTAATTTATTTAGTCCAGCAGCGGATGGAGACGGATCATCCACACCAGGAAACATCCCTGACCGACACATGTTATCTACCCAAGAAATTAAACGTCTCTTCTCACCAAGAACATTGTTGACAACAACTTTCCTACTCCATAAAAGCCACAAATCATGTAATACAGATCCTAATGTGCCAGGGGCACAATTTTTCCAAGTTTGTATAGGTATGTCAGACATTTTAATGTTATACACGTGTTTTACAAGGGTGAAGTGAGCAAACCTCCAGCAGGACCATGGACAGCTGCAATAGCCAACCAAGAAACTGCCTGTTTTAAATCACCCTCCTAAAACACCCAATAAAAATGCCACCCCAGAGCACAGCAGTGGTAGTCTCTATTAGACTTCACAATTTGACCTACTGCCGGCAAATACACCCACTGAAACAATATATAAAATAAAAAATCTTTCCCTGTTGCCTTAGTTTGCGTGTATACAGCACTTTCCGGAGTACAGGTCGCAAGGGTCTAAGAAAAAATAAATAAATAAACAAAAGAAAGTAAAAAAATAAATAAAAATAAATGAAAAAATAATAATAATAATTTACGACCTATACACTGGAAAATATGGTAATCAACATCAACTGGGAAGGGGAGGGAAAATGTGACTCTTAACAGCGATCACAGTCCCGGTTGTGAACTTAAATCACATGCACGGCAACCTGTGAACCCGGAGTGGCAACCCACTCTGTACGGCGAAAACGTGTGCTGGATAAAAGCCTTTGTGAACTCTAAGGCGAGCAAAAGTCCCGGAGTTCATGACCGACCTCAGCCCCACGATCTCCCGGAGTCCAAAAAATAAATAAATAAAAAGAAAGTGTCTCCTAGCCAACAGGCCGGAGCTCATAAAGGGGAAAAATGCAAACTCGGCACTCATATGCTATCCCTGTGTGTGTGTTGGACTCTATGTGTTTTCACTTTACTTACATGTACGAAACCCGCAAAAAAATGCACATTCAAATGAAATACTAACAGTAGTTCACGTTATTTTCAGGTTAAATGCTAACACAAACGACCGTAGCTAGACTACGGTGTAATTTTGCCCACCCGTAGACAGAACCAGTTTACAGCCAAGGTAAATTTAGCGTTTTCAATAGCAGACATTTAGTTATAAACGGAGATCTGCTCACCTGAATGAAGACGGCGCCAGTTGGCTGCACGCTTGCTCCGCCACTCGTGGGGGAAACCCCCAAACGGCTTCCGTTTCAGGCGAAACTGCAAACTTCTCACGTCGGGATCACCAAATTGTTGCGGTTCAAAAGGTTGAAGGAAGCTCTGAAACGAATGTGCAAGTTATGCAGGTTTATTGTACATAATAAGAATAAACCTTACAGCAATTTAACAGACCTCACTCCGAGCACAAGTCCAACACACACGCATCTTCGAAGGCGGATCACGGTTATAAAAACCCCGGATGTCGTCATCGCCTCGTGGGACCAATCCTAGAACCGAACCACCTTGGAACCGCCCTAGGACTTCCCCTACTCTGTACGTGATCCGTCTCTCAGCCAACAAGCTGCCAGCTCTGTATGTCAATCATCCAGTGTTATGTCTGTTGTATGGTGCAGGCGTGTAACTGAAAAACTCTTCCCTATTGAAAATAAAACCCGTAAATAAAGGTTCCATCTTGAATATATTTTCACATTATATGGTGGAATTAAGTGAACATAAATCATAACACATAATATGTGTGCTTCAGGTGTAATACTGATATACATATATTTCAGACACAAATGGCCAGAATATACGGTCCGGATTTGGGGGGATCCTGACGAGAATCAGAACCCAGTGAACGTCTCACTGGGGGATGGGACAAGAGAAAGCTGAACACGTTCTCCAAACAGACAAGAGAACAAATCATCCTGAAGTCACTCATACCAGCAAAGGCCGCACCCATGTTGATCTGTGAGGATCTGTCGTTGATCTTAGTAGCCGGGATCAAAACTACAGTTGCTATGATAAATTTTTTAATGAAACACATAGGCACATTTAGGGCCTGCTAGCGCGGGCCTCATGATTCTTAGTTATACTATGCTCAAGTGGATCTGACGACTTGCTTTTTCTGGTTCCTATAACTCTGTGGTGAAGCTTAAGGAAAGCAAGGGAAATGATCCCAGCTCCTGACCCTAAAACGAGTTAACTTTTATATTTTTGTTTTTGCAGGTTAAAATTTGTGTCTCCACAAACATTCATACAAGGTTTTAATAGAACTGAAGAGAGGGCAGCAGTTATCCTTGGCGGAGTGCATGTTGGGAATCTGAGGTGTCACAAAGGGTACATTTTGGTAAATGATTATAAATTTAAAGAAAATGTGATGATATTGTAGATTATAGTTAGCTATATGGTTGTGAAAACCGAATTAAGAGGTGGCAATAGGCTAGGTTTTAGGAAACATTTTTCTGGGATCCTGACACTAGTGTTCAGGTTAAAGGATGGTAAATTTAGACACAATTTCAAATTCAAAAAAACCAAATAACTTTGGCGTAATTGAAAAAAGGTAGAGTTTTGTTTAAAAAGGGGGTTAAGAGGTGGACGGTTGACAGATGTTTCTAAAAATAGAGATGTTGAAATTGGTCCCTAGAAATAACTAATTAGAAATAACTAGATTGGAAATGTTTCCTAAAAAACAACTAGGTTGAAAAATGTTCCTAGAAATAACTAATTAACTAAAAGATGGTAAATACATTTTAGTATACAAAGGATAATAAGGAAAACTGATAAATTGGCGTTATAAACAAAGTTCACTTGCGTTGATATTGAGACGGCATCGGTCTTGAACGTTTTATTTTCTTTAATCATGTCATGGAGGAAGGAGTAGTGATGCAAGCATATTTCAAATGAGCAATTAACAAAACTGTTTTTTTTTCCTCTGTGAAATGTGTGTGAAGCAGGATGGGGGACGCCCCTTGGAAATGTTTCCTGGCCTGCAGGCTCAAACCACTCAAACCTGAAGTGGACCTGATTAGAGAGTGTTTAGAAATATGATGGTTCTATAGATCTATAGCAATTGACTTGACTAGACGACATGTGACTTATTGACTTAGGAAGAAGGTGTATAGAACCACAGGAGTACAATGGCCCTCATGCACGAACCGTTCGTACGCACAGATTTGTTCTTAAACTGTGCGTACGAGTGTTTTAGGATCATTTGCGGCATCCAACAATGTTTTCGTATCCTACGATTTTTTTCAGATACGAACAAAATTTACGAGTGGTCCGGACCTGTCGTATAATTTAGGAGCGTCAGTCTGCTGTCATCCAGACGGATCTTCTCCACGAATAACTTCATATTTCGTTATTTAGAAAATATTTTGGGTTTAAAAAAATCACGCACCATAATTATTCTTGACAATAGGTTATTCTGTTTGAATTATAATTATAATTTTAAGTTTAATTTGTTTGGTGTGTCGCGCAGGCTTCAGTGAGTCGTGCGCTCCCCTTGGTCATCAAAGCCGCTCCTCATATTAACACCCAGGTACATAAAATCCCCATACACCGCCGCAGAACAAGTACGAATTAAGACTGATCTTGTGCCAAACACCATCGGAGCAATTGATTATTATATCTGATTCGAAATATAACCTGCAGAATGTGGTTGCGCCCTGACCAGGAGGTGCGCGCATCATTTGTGCTGCAAAACATGTTGGCACGCGTCTTGCAGCGTGGCATTTATTGTCCATCCATCTCCTGACCACCTGTCCGTGCTACGGCGAGACGTTTGTTTGAAGCCATTTCAGATCAAACCATTTATTCTTGATTTCTGATACTGTACGACCCACGGGACACAAAACATATGCACTACAATATTAATATGATGTTAACTGTAGTTTCGAGACATTTTAAAATGCTTCTGTTCAAAAACACATCCGACACTTGCGGGGGGGTGGGGGGCAGCGGTGCGCTCTTCTGAATAAGTGAAACTATAATGTAACACAGTACACTAAAATTAGAGATATTTGACCATCCGACACCTGCGGGGGGGTGGGGGGGGGTAGCCACAGCGCGACTGAGAGCAGATCTCCGAACGCGTGAAGTTCCTCCTTTTACTTCTTGAGTTTGAATGAATGGACACTTCCTGCTGTCAGAAGGCAGGAAGCGTGGCCTTATATGGTGTTTTGAGGGGTGGGAATTATGTAAATTACCTTCCCGCGAGCACGCGCAGGTGAGTAGAACAGGTGGGATCCATCAACTTTAAGCAGCCCGTTTACACGCTTTTCCTGTGGATAGAAGACTTTGTTGGATCTGACGTGGCATGTTCGTACGAACGCTTCGTACAAACAAAAGTAGGAGAAATTTAGGATAAAAATACGAACATTTTCGTGTATGAGGGCCAATGTTTTGTGAATTATGCTCTGCCGCCGCTTGCTATGTTACTTTTTTGAATTATGCTCTGCTGCCGCTTGCTATGTTATTTTTATGTGTGTAATTTCTGCTATAAGCTGAGTGAAAAGGTACAGTATTTTTGTAAGTATGAACCGCCTTAAAACTACAGCAAACCCTCGACCTACGTCACCTGCGACCTACGGCAACTCAGACTTACGATTTTATCATATTTAATAAAAATATGATAAAAAAAAAAAAATTATTATTATTTTTTTTTGTGTGTTTAAATGTTATTAATTTCATGTGTATAGCACTTTGTTGCAGCTGTGGTTGTTTTAAATGGCTTTATAAATAAAGTATAATTATTAATATTTCGTTTTTAATTACAATTTGATCGTATTTACGCAACTTCCGGTCGTTTCCGGTCGCCATTTTACAATTGTCTACTGCGGTCAATGGAGCTCTAGACGCTCCTGTCAGCTGGCTTTAGAGGACCGTGTGTCCGTTCAGGGTTGCCTCATACGGATAAATTTGCTGGAAACACTCGGCCAACTCTGTGGACGTCTCAGGCCCGGAGGAGCAGCCGCGGATCGCCCCGCGATCGGCGGCCACAACGCCGCCCGACATGCTAACGACAGCAGCTAACAGAGCAGCTAACACAGGCGAAGACACCGAGCCGACATGCCGCGGAGGAGCCATCTGCGGCCGGGAGCTCGCCGCAAATGTCCGCCTGGCAGTCGGGGGACACCGAGCTAACGCGGAGATACAAAGCCGACAGCCTTTTTGAATGAACTGACATGCTAACCAGTGCTGCTAATGGCGCGGCCTAACCGTAGCTAACGCCGAGCAGCTGTTTTGGAGGGAGGAACATCGCGGAGAAACGGCTTTCAGTAAGTTTTTTTTTTTCTGGCTCCAAATGTATGAAGTTAAGAAGCTAACAGTCATTCTTTTAAACAGTTTTGACCACGTGTGTGCGTGTGGAGCGTAAGGAAGCTGTGGGAGCTCTCACCCGAGCTGATGCTATAAGACGAAGGCAGGCTTTGACCAGCTCAAAGTAAGACATTATATTTTTTATTTATTGTACAGTACTGTATTCATTTACTGTACAGTTCTGTGCATGTTCATGGCCTAGTATGTCTGCTTGTTAAGTCTCATGCCATTAAATATGTGTGCGGCGCTCCGTTAGCGGTATAGCCGCGACCTATGTCAGAAACGCGGACCTACGACAGGCAGGTGTTTTTGGTCCGCGAGGTACGACAACATCGACCTAAGTCACACACGTAGGTCCCTATCCCTGACGTAACTAGAG
Organism: Garcialebias charrua; assembly: GCA_038048925.1. NCBI lineage: Eukaryota > Metazoa > Chordata > Actinopteri > Cyprinodontiformes > Rivulidae > Garcialebias > Garcialebias charrua. The sequence continues at coordinate 7,503 of JBBPBX010057031.1, read as the reverse complement.
GGCTACCTGTACTCATAACTAACCCTAATGAAGATTAAGTCTCTCCCAAACCCAACTAACATGCATGATTCATTCTTTGTACTACTGATCTATAATTTATTGGGTGTTGTTTGCTGTGGCCATGTTTCTGTTTATTATAGGTGGTTCCTGGAAATGCTCCAGCTGAGGGGGTAAGGATGGAACTCTATTTTTGTTTTATTGCACATTTCCGGGTACAAATTTTAATATAACATTGGAGAAATTGGCTTACGTTTTAGAATCTGACTTATCAGCACCATTGTGAGTGGGTTTATGGATAGACGGTAGAGAGTAATTTAACTCATATGGATTTACCCACGTTTGGGCCTTCTCTCAGATGAGGGAATTGGGTTAAACCAAGAAGGCCCTGTTGCAGTCTAACAAGTCGAAAGTTTGCGGTTTAGATTTTCTCAACAGATTTCACAGGAGGCAAGACCAGACAGCCCTGGTCAAGTACGGACCCGTGTGGGGTCGCTGAACGTACACCACAGGCAGTGCATGTCAATGCCAGGGGATCCACACGGTTCAGTGTGCTCCAACCCGTGAACCAGGAAGGAGCTAAGAGGATCGAGCGGGAAAACAAGAAGAGCTCGCATTCTAACTCTTGTGCCTTGATAGACCTAGCCTGGTTAAAACCACACCCTGTCCTTCACTTCGCTTCAGACTAGGGTCTGGGACCTCTCCATTTTAAAACGATTCTTGCTGGAGGCGTGGGCTCTGCTGAGGAACAAAACCATTGGATATTTTGAACAGGAAAAGCATTCTGCTCCCTCCCCTCAGAGCCACCCCCCGTGCTCTGGTGAACTTGACAACTGCTCCGCCTCCTGCAGCTTTTCTCTTGCTGCCGGCTGCCGCGCTGGAAATTCTGTGTTTATATGTTAATAAAACGTTTTAATAAAATACAATAAAACCATGGATCGCTGGTCCAGCTCACCAGAAGACCAGAACATCTGATGGGACTCGGTCAGCAACGTAAAACCCGAGTTTAATTCTCGTGACAGCCATTTCCTTGTTCATTTCAGCGGAGGGAGAGAAGGAGGAGGGCGCGAGCGATCACTTGACTTTTGGCCCAAAAAACAAAAGAAAACTCCAGATAAGGGATTAAGAAGGGGAAATTAATAAATTTGTGTCACATATAAAACAGTTCTGCATCGCTTTGCATCGCTTTGAATGAGAACATGCCGGTGCTCGCTGACTGCGCGCTGGCAGAGCCCTTTTATAGGGCTCTGCGCGCTGGGACAGGTGGGGGCGTGGGTTAGGGTCCAAAACTCCGTCCCTTCTGTTCTCTGATTGGTCCGAACAAAAATCTACCGGAGAAATGGTTGTTAATGAGAGAAGTCCCAGACTGTGCAGTGAAGGGAAATGAGAATTGAGCGGAGCTGTGCAGGAAGGCGAGGGCCAGGCTATGATAGACCCAAAGTAGCCGAGTAAAATTGCGTGCGGGCCCAGAAGGACTCTGTTTTATGGGGCCACTCGGTGCTGGAATATCCACACATAGTATAGACACCTAGAAAGATAAAAACATTACGTATTAGAGTCTCACATTACACGAAGAAAACTCGGGGACATAGGAGGACATTCCCGAGTAATGCCGGGGGTCTGCCTTGAGTAGCTGTCCAGGGGAATGCCCCTGAGTATGTGTGGCACATTCAAAAGTATATTAATGTTTCTGTGATGGTGATAAAAATCTTGTGTTCTTTCTCTATTTTTGTGTGTTCAAGGGAGACAACTGCCTTGCTACTGGAGGAGGAACTTGGGAAACTTAAGGTTCATAATTTTGCAATATCCTAAAGCGCTTACTATTATTATCGTTAGGGATCCTGAAGTGATGCGCAACTGCTTTTGTTAAAAAACTATAACTTGGAGGATTTTGAAAAAACTGATTGAATATTGTGTATATATGCGTTTAGTTACGTTATTAGGTGTATGATTTTATTTCTTTTGGGATGGACCTCAGGAATTGAGGTCCAAAGGGGGTTTGTTGTGAAATAAAATATTTTTGTCTTCGTGTTTTTCATTGCTCTTGAAGTTTTTTTTAAACGGTGTTCAATGACCAGTCTCTCTCTTTTGTTCTGCATGTTTGCTCAGTCAGGGAGTGTCAGAACAACCCTAATCTATGTGTGTCTTTGGTGTGGTTTGGTGTCCAGTTGCACTGATTGGTCACTTGGTGGTCTACTAGTGTGTGTGTGTGATTTGTGGGTGCTCAGCATTGCTGTATATTTAATTTTGGTCAGAGAGTATGTGTCAGTGCCCTCCCCCCCCTCAATCCTGTGGAAACCAGAGTAAGCTGAAACCCCTCTGAGGCCTGTTTCCTCAGAGCAGGCCCAAAGTGCATCCATTCTCTGAAACCTGCTCTATTTGATGGATCTAAAAGTGTGTAGATTTATAATGTTGTGTAAGCTACTTTAAGGCAAATAAGACATGATTACATAAACATTTGTAAAACAGTTAATACCTGGATTATAAAACACTTGTGTATTAATTATATAATAGTGGTGTATTAGGTTCAATCAGATTAACATATAGAACTGTGCTGAGGCTAGCTTGTATAAATAAAGGTTGAATGAATGAATGAATATTATCATTCCCTCTTAAAACGCAACTCTGTAAGCTGAGACAAGCAATAGAAATTCCTGTTTTTAAGACAGAGGCTTCTGGTAGTCGGGGAGGGGCAACAGTCTCTGAAACAAAACTCCTCTTATCAGTTGGAAGCAGGCAACACCCTACAAGAAAACAAAGCAGAACTTCTCTTATTGGTTGAGAGCAGAAAACGCCCCACAGAAGAGTATAAAAGTATAAGTTTCCCTCCTCCAACATACAACGCAGAAGCAGGCCACGAGGGACCAACCCATCAGGTTGTATGCTATCTCCATTGAATGCGCATTCATGTTCTCTTTGTTCTCCTATCTTTCTTTCTTTCTCTCTCTGTCTTCTCATATGAGATCCTATATATAGCTTATAAAATATAACAAATGTATTCTGTGACTTTTTAAACTTATGATTAATTAAACTGGTTTGGAACTTTAAGTGAGCGTTTGTCGTGTATTCAGCGTACCTCCTTTTTATGATCCAAAGTGAACCAAACAACGAATTTGGGGCGAGATAAGAATCAAAGCCAACATTTGACAGTAACTTTGAATTGAATCTCCACTGTCTACTCCTTATAGGAATGTCAAGGAGGGACAGAGACAGAGTGACAGGTGCATGGTCTGAGATGACAATACTGTGGTAGTCACAGCCACGGACAGAGGGAAGAAGTTTGTTGTCCATGAAAAAGTAATCGATCCTCGAGTATGAGTGATGAACATGAGAAAAAAAAGAATATTCTCTCTCAGCTGGGTGTAAAAAACGCCATACATCGCACAGGCCATACTTAGATAGAAAGGCACGAATAGTGTGGGACGACCTGCTGGCTGTGGCAGGGTTTGTAGAGGATCTGTCCAAAACTGGATCCAACCAGCAATTCAAGTCACCACTGAGTATCAATGAGTATGTGTTTAGGTCCGGGAGCAGTGAAAATAATTTCTCAAAGAAACCAACATCATCCGTATTTGGGGCATAAACGTTAACTAGCACTACTGGTGTGTTGTACAATTTACCGGAAACAATCACAAAACGACCATATTTATCTGAGTTAACTTGAAAAGGTTCAAATGAAATGTCTTGACTGATGAGGATCGAGACGCCCCGAGCCTTTGCTCGAAAGGAGGAATGGAAACTCTGCCCGTGCCATGTTTGCAGTAATCGTTTGCTATCGTCACTTCTAATGTGAGTCTCCTGCAGGAAAGCAATGCCTGTATTTAACTGTTTTAAATGAGAAAGCACCTTCCTTCTCTTGACGGGGTGGTTCAAACCTTTGACGTTCCAGCTTGACAACACCAACTGACCACTCATATTACTAATAATTTGTATAAGAAAGGTAGGTAATACAGTCTAATGTGTTGATGGCTGTGCAGTTCTTGGCAAAGTGAAAGAAAATATAAATTAATGGCAGTGATGGACCCCCCACCCCCTCCCTTTCCCACCCTGGACAGCTGCAAAAAACAGAAGCAGCAAGCTCCATAAAAATTAAAAATAAGTCTCCTGTCTAACTTTTAAACTAGTGCTCCAGTATCATAAGAGGGAAAAAAAATTATAAGCACCTCATGCAGGGCCAAAGATGTACAGATAGATGTGTGATCACGCACATACATATAAACAAAGTTAAATTGATCCTAATCCTAAATTAAATCTTCAATCAGTCCAAGACCAATTCAAGATTAAATTCAAGATAGTCAACAGGTAAACAAGAAGAGGAAAAATGTTAATAGTTCAAAATAATATATTGAAAACATTATATATTTCACCCATTTTTATACATGAATAGGCCTACTTCAATTATTTATGTGCCTAAATACAAAACCAAAAAGCCCCACCAAAAAAAAAAAGTCTCAGATAATCAGAGTATGGGCAGAGTCCTGCTCATCTGTTCGTCACCTCATGTAAAGAAAAGTTTAGTGTAAACATAGACAAAGCCAGTGCGGGAACAGCGCGTTGCACATCAGTCAAAAGAAAAGTTAAATATTACTGTACTTGCGCTGTGAAGCCTGAGGTAACTCCTGTCCTGTCTAACTTTTAAACTAGGGCTCCAGTATCATAAAAGGGGGGAAAAAAATTATAAGCACCTCACAAACTAGTTTAAAGTATGCAAGGCCAAAAATGTATACACATAAATGTGTACCGGTAATCACGCACACACATACAAACATAAAGTTAAATTAATCCTAATCTCAAATTAATTCTCAATCAATCCAGGACTAACCCAAGATTCAGCTCAAGATAGTCAACAGGTAAACGAGAAGAGGAAAAATGTTAATAGTTCAAAATAATATATTGAAAACATTATATATTTCACCCATTTTTATACATGAATACTTCAATTATTTATGTGCCTAAATACAAAACCAAAAAAGCCGCAGTAAAAACTAAAAAGTCTCAGATAATGAGAGTATGGGCAGAGTCCTGCTCATCTGTTCGTCACCTCATGTAAACAATAGTTTAGTGTAATAATCAAAGCCAGTGCGGGAACAGCACGTTGCACATCAGTCTGAAATATATTTCTATCAGTATTACATTACACCCATTATGTTCCATTATTTGTATTCACTTAATTCTGCCTTACAATGTGAAATGTGACACTAGGCAGAACGTTTTTCTCTCTGGCTTTGTTTTCACTAGGGAACAGTTACACGCCTGCACAATTCAACAGACCCAACATTTGATGTTTACATTGAAGCTGATAGTTTGTTGACAGAAAGGAGGGTCACGTGGTAGTGTAGGTGGTTCCAGGGCGGTCCCGAAGCAGTCCAAGGCAGTTCCAGGTTCCAGGAGGCGGTGACGACATCCAGGGTTTTATAACCGTGGCCCTGCCTTTGAAGATGTGTGTGTTGGACTGTGCTTGGAGTCAGGTCTGTTGTTGCTGTAAGGTTTATTCTTATATGTACAATAAACCTGCATAAAATTTGCACATTCGTTTCAGAACTTCCTTCAACCTTTTGAATTCGCAACAAGTGAGCATGACATTTCTTTTTACAGCCTAAATTCAAACTTATACAGATTCATATTTTTGAAGGCTGTTTTTTTTAAATATATAAATGAAATTATTTATGCCTGTACTCGTGTCTCATGTACATTTGTTCTGGCCTGCCTCTCTGGAATAGATTTTTTTTTAAATAGTTAAGAAATCTTGAATATTGAGTGATTTAATATTGGAGGTGTTTGATTAGATCCACACTCCATCCGTCTCAGCCACGAGTTACCGCTGCTCATCAAACAGGCCCCCTCCCTCTCGGTTTTCAAATCCCGATTAAAAACTCACTACTACTCCATCGCTTTCAATGCCAGCTGATGTGTACTGGATCGTTTGATTTATGATCTGCAATGTTTTTATGTTTTTCGTGTTGTACTTCATTGTATGTGTTGCCTGTTGCGTGTTTGTTTGTCCAGCACTTTGGTGGACTTGTTCCTGTTTAAAGTGCTTTATAAATAAAATGGTATGGTATGGTATGGTATGTGTCCTTGGGCAAGACACCACCTGTCTTGCCTGCTGGTTGTGTGAGTGTGTATGAATGGGTGTAATTGAATGCCTGTTGTGTCAAAAGCTTTGTGGTCCATGTGGACTTGAAAAAGTGCTATACAAATTCTGGCCATTTACCATGGTTGAAATTGCCAACAACTCTCACCTTAAGGTTATGAAGAAGAGTTTCACTTGCACTTCCAAGCTGTTTTGGCGGTGTAGTTGGTGAAGGAAAAAGGGATGGGAGTGCATTGCGGGGAGCAATAGTCAAATCCACTGTGGACCAAGAAACGTTCTTTCATGAAGTAGTCTGAACACATCTGATTTATCTATTTAACATATGGAAAGACAAATTACCTCCATGTACATCCAAAGGGAGAGGTGGTTTCAGGGATTTCTTCCAAATGCCATAGAACTGCACTTTAGAACAAAACTCTGTCCATCTACCCTTCATTTGATCAATATATTCGCAGTTGGGGCCAGAAACGATGCGACGCAATTCATCCATCACCTATGACAAAGTTGTACTCATTCAAGAACTCACTAAACTTACACAGAAAAAAGCAAGGAAATTATGTAAATGTAGTTACACTTACATTTCAAATGTCTTTGAAGCATGGGCATGCTTCAAATATTTTTGTAGGCTTGTCTTCTTCCCTTGTAAGGTCTGCATCAATGAAAGCTCTTCTGGCCTCAAACTCCAGGTCCAAAAGTTGAGCAACGTCGCTTTGGTTGGGTTTTGCATTGGGTTTCGTATACATGTTGTTGAAGGTTTTGTAATGCCTTGCACGCATCTTCCGTCTATCACGGTCTGCTATGAAATGCAAAGAGTAATTGAAAGACATTGTTTAAATACTAGGCCTCACAAAAGCCAAATTTTGTTTGTTTGAGGCTGATATTCTGACACATTATGACTTGAGGGTTTACTCCCACTTTTATTGGAAGTGTTGGAATCTTGGTCAGCACGTTCAAACTATAATATTTGTGGGAGGTTTTAAAAAATGCAGTTAAGACAAATTCATGCTAGACAATATGGACAGTAATTGTCCTCTTAGCTGTGCTAGGTGTAACTACCTTTTGGGTGATGAAATCCCAAATCTTCTTTCTCCTGAAGAAATTTTCAGGGCCTGGAAAAAGATCCTTCAGGTCATCCCGGGTAAAGCTTCCCAAAGCTTCTTCATCAATATTTGCATCTGTAAAAGAGAAACACAGGTTTTAATTAGACATTTCCCCATTCCACTGTCCTAGATTTGTTTTTGCCTGGGTGTGGCTAATGACACACTGAGGTCACTTTTGGTAATATATTTTAGTTGTAAGTTATAATTAAATTATATAAAGTCTAGCTTTAAAAGTGTATTTCATACACACAGAGTTAATATGACAATTAGATTAACTATATATTTGCAATTAAATATTGCCTTAAAGGTTCA
>JBBPBX010057030.1:0-22566 GCA_038048925.1 Garcialebias charrua | reverse complement strand
TTTGTTTGCTTTATTGTAATCTCTGCTTTAAATAAATCTGACATAGTTTATTATAAAACAGATTGATTTGTTGCTTCTGTTTGTTGAAAAATACTTGAGAAGATATTTAAAAAATAATTGCGTTTTAAATCGCAATTGCAATTTATAGAAAAAAATTGCAATTAGATTATTTTCCAAAATCGTTCAGCCCTAGTGTTGGCTAGTTTTAGCTTTGAGCTAGCCCTTTGCTAGTTTTAGCTTTTAATAATCCTTTTGCTACTTTCTGCTACTGTTCTGCTACTTTAAATTTTTGCTAGTTTTTAATTTAAACTTTCAGCTACTTTTTTAACTACCGGTAAGTTAGCTTTTAACTGCCAGTAGCTTTTTGCTTCTTTTGGCTAAACTTTTATTCATTTTAACAAGTGTTTTGCAAATTTGTGCTAACCTTTTGCTACTTCTAGTGACTGTTCTGCTGCTTTTAGCTTCTATATAATGTTTGGCTTTAGCTAGTCTTTTAAACGTTTAGATTTTTGCTAGACTTTTACTACTTTAGCTTTTAGCCACTTTTGGCTACTGTAACTTTTTGCATCTTGTAATTAATGTTTGCTAATTTTAGCACTTTTGCTAGTTTTAGCTTTTAACCATCCTTTTGCTACTTTGTTACTGTTTTGCTACTTTAAATTTTTGATAGTTTTTAATTTATACTTTCAACTACATTTTAACCTTTTTGCTAACCTTTTATTCATTTTAACTAGTGCTAGTTTTAGTTAACCTTTTGCCACTTCTAGTGACTGTTCTTCTGCTTTTAGCTTCTATATAATGTTTGGTTTTAGCTAGTCTTTTGTTACTTTTAGCTTCTAGCTACACTTTCGCTAATTTTGGCACTTAGCTAGCATCCTGTTCCGTTTAGCTAATGTTTTTTAGCTTTAACAATGCAGCAGACTTCAGCAAAGTAACCCAACCCTCAGCTTTGAGGCCATGTTTCCACAGAATATGTCATTTTTCTGCTTCCTTTGGGATCTGTTGTGTGTCAGTGGACCTCTCGGTACCCCAACCCCTCTCCACAGTCGGGTCTGGACTTGTTACCCTGAACTCCAGTGATCAGTAAGTCCACCGCCGTCCTATATCCACAAATGGCCAAACTGAACTCTCCCTCCGTCTCCTTCTCCATGGCAGCGTTCAGCTCTTTGGCTGCTTGGTTCAGGTACTCCGCGTCGCCTCCGTTCAGACTGGCCGGAGGCAGCGAGAACAGTTCTGAGTGGTCCGATGAGGGATGTGACCGTTCTGAAACAGAAACAGGAAGAAAGGGGTTTTATTTTTAATTAAGAACTAAACAGGGTAAGTTTTTTTTTTTAAAATCCAAATTAGATTCCTCTTAACCTTACTATCTAAAAATCGGCCAGGATTTGTCAACAATATCTGGTCCCAAGCTCTGATAAAATGTTTTTTTTGTTTTTTCAAACAAAATAATTTAGTCAAAGCTATTGGTAAAAAAAAAAATCTTTACATTTCTTCGATGGTTGTGAGAAACTATAATCCCTACATCAGAGTCTGTTCTGACATAAATATAAACTACAAATTCATTTTTTGTCTCAAGGTATTTTTAAGAAAACATTTGTTATAAAGGTTTCTTTTTTTAAGACGTCTGTTCTATGCTGCACGGGGGATTATACACCCTTACAATTATGTCATTGTGTGTCTCCTTTGATAGCGTAGTGCTTAAATCCACAACATGTACATGTTATTCTTAGTTTGCAGTAACGTAATGCGTTTCATATTCTCATGTTTTTTATTTCCTTTCTGTAACGTAATGTGCAACTTAATGGTATTTGCTGCTGCCTATTGTGGACAGGACTCCCAATTTGATTTTTTTCAAAGTAAAATAAAGGTTTAATAATGTTAAAATGCATGGAGCAAGATCAAAGAAGCAACATCAAGATTAAGTTTTTATTTATTTATAAGAGTTAATGTATTACTGTCTGTTGTTTACATTTATAGTAGCGATGCACAATATTATCGGCATGGTATTGATATTGGCCGATATTAGCAATTAAGTGAAATATCGGACATTCCATCCAAATAACTCACAGATATAAAAGGCTTCTGTTTAAAGTTAAATTTTAACTTAAGAAACTGTCGAGTATATCTATTAATGTACTACCAGTACTTACCGGTATGTGCTTTTCACTTGTCGCCTGTGAACAGGTTGAGTTTAGATTTGTGAAAATTTACAAACGTGCACTGTTCGAGTGTTATCATTGTGTTTGAGAGAGTAAATGTCATGAATAAATTTGACAATCCAAGTTGAAGTGTTAAATCATATTCAACCCCCTTGTTGGCATCTGCATTTGGTAATAGGCCTGTCACAATAACAAATTTTGCTGGGCGATTGTCTCCGAAATTATTGCGATAAACGATGATATTGTTTGAAATTTGGCAATAATTAGTAATTATTGTCAAAGTTAGGAAGAAATGTTGATTAATTTGTTTTGGGTGTAGCACCTTTTTTGACCACCGGATGGCAGCATAAGACTGTTTGAACCGAAGGATGGATAGAGAGCGAGCGAGCAGCGTGTCCATTTAAGAAAAATTGGATGGAGGCCCCTTGATGTGACATGGGCTTTTTCTCGTTCCTGTTTTTCGGTTCTCAAAATGGCAGACGCTCAGTGTGGTTTGAGCGCTTTAGCATAGCATTTTTCATACAAAGCCTTTAATAAATAAATAAAAATCAGTAAACAAGTTCTCAGCTTCTTTTTGCAGAGAAAAACAACTTTTTAGACAAAGGCACAGGTTTCAACCGTGAATTTTGGAACTTCGNAGGTCGGCCTGTTAGCTTAGCTTGTAGCTTAGCTTCTCAGCTTAGCTGTTTTTAAAGGTATGTAACTTTTCTAACAATATATTTTTAACATATTTCTTCACTCTGTCACTACCTCCTGACATACTGATTTTAGACAAGTAATCTCTGAAAAAAACTATTGTCCCCTTGCTTCTCTAAAAGCATTTCTAAAAAGCCACAGTGACACGCCGTTAACCAGCCAATAAAAACAGAGTTTGTAACCAGCCAATAAAAACAGAGCTTGAATTTGAATCAGCCAATAAAAACAGAGCTTGAATTTGAATTTCAGCAGAGCAAGGGTAACAGAGCCATATATGGCTCTGAGGGGGAGGGACCAGAAACGTGTCTCTGTTCAAAATTTTCCTAAGTTCCAGCGTGTTCCAGAAATTACATACTGAACCTTTATTTATCCAAAAACGTGATTTTGGATGGTTCAAACAGATTTTAAAGTGAAAAGAGAAAGGGAGGGGTCAATGAAGATCACCGGAGTTGAGCCTTTTGTCATCTAGTGTCTTCACAGACACAGAGAGACGAAGAAACGATAAAGCCGATAAATGAAAATGAGTTCGATAATTTTCATTTATCATGCGATTAATTGATTTATTGTTTATCGCAACAGGCCTATTTGGTAGCAGGCCAAATTGACAAAGACCATGCAGAATAATGTAGTATTTTAAATCCACAGCAGAGAAAGCCATGTACTGTAGTCTCTGTAAGTAGGTCTAGGGAAAAAAATATTAGGTCTAGGGAAAAAAATATTAGGTCTAGGGAAAAAAATATTGATATCGGTTATCGGCCAAATAAGTTTTAACATATCGCAAATCGGATATCGGTCAAAATCCAATATCGTGCATCCCTAGTTTATATGTTATTGTCTGTGAACAGTTTGAAAATGGTTTTGCGAAGAAAGTGAAAATCTGTGAAGAAAGAAATTAAGTCGCCCGTGACAAAATAGCCGTGGTCGTTATCCATCTACTGCAGGGAGTGAGACACAGTTTGATGCATTGTGTCCGGAAACAGAGGGTTTCAAACCAAAACCAAAATGAAAAATGTGGCGTTTTACTCCAGGGACATGGACACGGTCCAGATATGAATCTAAATTTTCAGGATGTATTTGACAGAGTCATCGTTTTTTTACGCGAGCAGAGTTTCAATGACAAAAAAGAAACAAGGACCCAAAGGAAACGCTGTGAGATCAAACCCCCACAAAGCAAAAACCTGATCAAAACCACTGCAGGGTCACTGAACGTTTGGATTCACACCTTGCTGAAAGCAGGGATCAAAGACGGCCAGGTCGTTTTCCGACAGCGGAGGGAGTCCCTCCTCCTTTGGCGACGGGACGTGCTCCTCCGCGACGGAGTCGAACAGTGAATCGAACTCCTCCTGGGTCTCCTCGGACACGTGGCGTCTCACTGGGGACAGCTCAGGGGACGAAGCTAAAGGTGGCAGCGGGCAACGTAAGAACAAGAACTTTAATAGAAACTGTTCTAAATTGAGACTTGTACCGTGTTCATCTGCGTCACTAAAATCCTCCTCTTCTCCTCCTCCCCTTGGAGATCCTCCCATCTCGCTGTAGGCCTCGGCTGCCACCTCCGGCTCCCCGACCTCTAGGTTGGTGCCCAGGTCTTGTGGTAAGGTGGGAGCCTCCCTGCCCTCCTCCTCTTCGGCAGGCTCACAGTCTGAGGCCCTCCGCTTGGGCAGGGGGATGAGCGGAGGAGGCAGAGGCCCGGCCGAGGCCAGCGGGGAGGGATCCAGAGGTCTTGTGACTTCACCGCCCTGAAGGAAGAGAAGGAAAAAATGGCTACGTGGGAAGTGAAAAGAACGTTTAAATATATCAACGACCAAAAAGCTGAAAGTGGAACAAAGTTCAGCAGCTTTTTCTGTGTTGACGTCCTCACTCTGAAGAAGTCCTTGAGCTGTGGGCTGTTGTAGAGCGCAGGTATGGTGGTGGTAAACAGCAGCACGTTCTCTGCTGCCGCCCTCCTCTCCTCAATCACAGCTTCTTCAAACCTTCCTGAAATAAATGCAGAATAACCGGAACCGCAATGAAAACGAGTAACGGCACAAAAAAGACATCTGCAATAGTAGAAAAAGGATCAATTCAAATAAAACTAATAAAAGTTTCAGTTTTCTTTGTCGAGCAGTTTGACTTTTCCGCAGACGAGTATCGATCTTATAAACGAGTCCTCGAGCCTCAGTGAGACTAATCCAGGGGTCTGCAACCTGTGGCTCTGGGGCCACATGCGGCTCTTTGAAGCTTTGACCAAACACAATCTGGGGTGGACCCCAGAAAGAAGAGTCTATTACGGTAGAAACTAATGGGGATCCTTGAACAAACAAATAAACAAACAATGCAAAATGTAAATTTGTTGGGTTTTATATCCACAGTAAAGAGAAATGGCAAGTTTCAGCAGTTTTTCTGCAATTGTTTATAAGAAATAAGTAAAACAAGGAAAAAATAATGTTGATTAGCTTTAGCTACTTCATTTATCCAACTTACGCCATACAGTAGGATCTTTGAAATCCACCAGAAATTATTTTTTCATTCAACCTTTATTTAAGCAGGTTAATCCCACTGAGCCTTGAGGACTCATTTACAAGAGAGAATTCTTTGAAATATGATGAATAATTAATTTATGGATGGATAAACCTAATTAAAGTTAAATACAAAATTTGTTTTTAAATTAAAATTATAATGTCACATTTACATACTGGTACCCAACAAAATGGCCTAATATTTAGACACACTTTAAATTAATGCTTTATTAATTTAAGGTGGGATACATATTTTATTTTTATAACAAAAGACTCACACATAAACCTGTAGAGTTCATGTTTTTGTTTTTTGTAAAATTGGTATGAAATGTGTGTTTTTCCTTCTTGTTTACATGAATGTTGTAATTGTTATAATCTTAAGGGAATGGATATTTTTGTAAAACCAAAGTATAGAACTACCAGTTTAAAAGGTCGGTCTACTACAACACAAGGAATAGGTCTATGGAATAGTTTGGAAAATTATGTTTAAAAAAAAGTGGAGTCAATGTTTATACTGTATTTAAGAAAATGATTAAGACTATTTTGTTGAAAAGATGCATATAAGTTTGTTAAATATCAAATGAATTAAAAACGGTAAATTTTGAGTTATGTATTGTATTGTATTGTTATGTATTGATGATTTTTGTTTGAATTGATTTTGTTTAAGAAGGAGCAGATATGATAAGATTTTTTCTTCTTCTGCTTCCTTTCATTTTATGTTTATTTTATTATTATAATTTTTTTTGAAATTGTCTTTGTGTTTTAAAATTGAAATGAATAAATAAATTAAAAATAAATTAAAAAAATGTATTTTCTTTAGCCCTAAAATGTAAAATTATTAATAAATGTTCAAACCATATCATTTTTGTCTTATAAAGTCACACTGGCTGAAACAATCAACTTCGTACAAATTTGAAGTGGCCCATGAGCCACCAGTTGATAAAGACCGTTGTAGCAGGTTTTGTGGCTCTGGACACATTTTGTTTAGTAAATGAAGGACAGAAGTGGCTCTTTTGATTAAAAAAGTTGCAGACCTCTGGACTAACCTGTATAGATAAATAAAGGTTGATGAAACGTGATGTCAGACGAACATGAACGAACAGATCCTCAGCGGAAACGACTGAAAACCTGCGTGGACACCGAAAGGCTCCCGTTTCCCCAAAACCTTCGCCCGACGTACCGAACACCTGCGCCCGCGGAAAAGGTGGGAACTCCTCCATCCTTCTGAACAGGTTCCTGTGCGTGTAGGCCAGCTCCCCGTGGAGCTTCTTCAGCTCCGAGAACCTCTTCCACACCACCACCTCCTTCACGTCCTCCGGGTGAAGCTTGGACACGAACTGCAAAAAACAAGAAGGTTGGATTCATTCAGACCAGCTTTGTGATGAGTTCAATAATAAATCATGTGTTTGTCTTTAAAACTACACACAAACAACAACAAGCTAGTCTTTCTGTGCACATCTGTCACCACAGGGCACTGAAGTGTCACAAGTCCTCTGTGTGTGTTACTGCCTCTATCACAGGTCTACTGTCTATTGTGTATTTATTAATTTATTATTTAAATATCTGTCCAAACACTGGACTTTTTTTTTTTACTTCAGTGCCTTTTAATCGAACACTAAATTATTTTAAACTCCTTAATAATTACAATTACACGACAAACACAGTGAAACCTGCAGAGAGCGTTGTGAGAGTGGAGACGAACCCGAGCTGTCACTTTGTATTCGGTGTGTCCCTTCTCGTGTTGTCGCGGTTCTGTAACCGAAAAGAAGCGATGGTATTCTTCTTTAACTCTTCGTGACATGTCCGCTGTCCGTAAAGAAAAAAAGAAATACAACTACTCGGAGCCACGAACCGAGCGGTTAGAAAAGCGGCAGCGAGCTGCTCTGTTGTGATTTTACTCCGCTCTGTGGACGCTTCCTGGTTGTGACGTCGGCGAGTGGGTGATGACGTCTTAAAGAAGCGACGTAGGCTCGCAAATTATTATTATTATTATTATTATTATTATTTTTTTTTTTTTTATTGATAATAAAAGTTAACAAACCAGTAGATACGGTATCAATGTTATACAGCAAAATGAACAAATAAAAATGTTGACAAAACAGTAGACATAATATCAATACAGTATTATATAACAAAAAGAACAAGTGAATAATGCCAGGGGGTTATGAACAAACAAATAAAAAGAAGTGTATCTATACATATATATATACATATACACACATACACACATATATATATATATATATATATACATATATATATACATATACATACATATACACAATATATATATATATATATATATAATATATATATATACACATACATATACACATACACACATGCACATAAATGTACCGGTATACGTAAAGAGAGAGAAAAAGAACTGAAAAAAGTTAAGTCACAAAAATGTTGAAGTGGGAACACAAATCTGTAGTTTTTATGGCTTTACTATTGTTTGAATACTGAATTGTTCTAATATATTGTTTGAATTCCTCTCTGAAGACCAAGAAACAAGGTTTCTGATATGAGAATTTAGATTTATGTATATGGTATTTTGCAACTAATAAAATTAGGTTGATAATATAATAATGGTTTGTTTTATTAATGGGATAAGAAAAGAATCCAAACAACACATTTACATAAGTAAGGGAAAAGTCAACAAGAATGTTTTGGGAAATAAAAGTGCAAATATCCTGCCAGAACGTACATAAGAAAGGACATGACCAGAATAAATGACAGAGATCTTCTTCACAGAGTTGGCAGAATGAGCAGTTCATGTCAATGTCCTTTTTGTATCGTTGAAGGAAAGACTTGCAGGGATAAAAACGATGGATAATCTTAAAGGATACTTCTTTCATTTTATTAATAACCAAATATTTAGATGGAAGGCACCAGATTTTTTTCCAGTTCAGGTCTGGTGCAAAGTTATTCCAATAAGAGACAACATTTGGAACAGAGACCATGTCCTTCTGGAATAAGGCACGTATATCACGGTTGTTTTTTGTCTTTTTAGTGGAAAAACAGATTTGACCAATACTAGAGTCAGCAGGGTTCAAACTTGGTGGAGTCAGTGAAGGAGTTATAGAGGACTTAAGAAGCATTATAACACCAGACGGGATAGCGTCAAAAACAAACGCGTATTCCTTTGGTGGTATAGGAATGCCAAACTTGTTTAGAAGTTCAGAATAAGACATTAAAACACCATTGGGATTAAATAGCTGCTGAACTAAAATGATTCCATGTTCAAACCAATTTTCCAAGAATAAAGACTTACGTTTGTACAAAATGTCTCCATTGTTCCAAATATAATATCGATGGGGTGAGAAATTGTGCTTGTAAATTAAAAACCAGGAAAGAAGCATTTGTTTATGGAAATTAGATAGATTCATGGGGAGTTTTTCAATGTTGTAGTTACAAAGAAGAACAAAGTTAAGGCCACCAAGTTTAGAGAATAAGTAATTAGGTATAAAATTCCAGATTGAGGAGGGATTTTTAAGAAACTGTTTGATCCAATTTATTTTGAACGTATTGTTTAAAGTTGTGAAATCAAGAAAATTTAGGCCACCATGTTCATATGAATTCATCAATACTGATTTTCTGATATAATGAATCCTATTTTTCCATGCAAATCTATATAGCATTTTATCAATGATATCAGTTGTTTGTTTGTTTACAGAAAGAGACAAAAAAAAAAAAAAAAAAAAAATTATTTTTTCCTTTGCATTACCTAATTTTTTGAGAATTTTTTTTAATTTTTTTTTAACTTTATTTAACTATTAACAATACAAAACAAAAAGTAAAAGTTACAAAAGGTGATTCATAACAGTGTAAATAAAACAAATAAGCAATTTAAAAAAAATTATATGAGGAAATTGAAATCAGCCAAGAAACTAAGAAATTTGCCAGCATTTTTTTCATTTACATATTTTAAAGATTTTGCATAGGACATTCTTCCAGTGGTTCACATTAGGTTTACATTTGAAAAAACAACATGAACATAATGTTTAGCTAATACAGTATAATCAAATTGATAGCACATATTCATTATTTCCAATCGTATTAATTAACCCAAATTTGATTTATTTTAAAGTGAGAGTAAGTAGCTGAATCCCTTTGGATTGGATCCACATTTTAAAATCAAACCAAAATTGTTGAACTACATCGGCTTGCTAAATAGCTAGCAAAAAAAAACTAGCCAAAACCAAACTGAGGTTAGTTTTACGTTGGAAGTTGGATATTCGAGCTCCGTGGCTTCAGGGACCGCAGTGCCAAAACCATCTCAGTTCTAGAAAAACTTAGTGTGAATTTATCTATGTAACCTGT
Source organism: Garcialebias charrua (assembly GCA_038048925.1). Taxonomy (NCBI): domain Eukaryota; kingdom Metazoa; phylum Chordata; class Actinopteri; order Cyprinodontiformes; family Rivulidae; genus Garcialebias; species Garcialebias charrua. The sequence continues at coordinate 12,890 of JBBPBX010057030.1, read as the reverse complement.
AAATAGATTGTTTTGTATATTTTTAGACTTTTTTTTAACATTTTGTACCTTTTTATATAATTATCTTGTTATTTTTTATACTTGAATACTATTAGCTATTTTTGTATATGTTAATAAAATAGCTAGCCAAACCACCATTCTTTAAAACAGTAGTCAGTATGTGTTGTGAATGAGTCTCAGCTACAAGCCTAGCTGAGAAACTGACTCAGTAATAACAATGTAAATGTTTCTGCTAGCTGCAGCAGCCATCTTGAATTGGGTCAACTCCATTGTAGATGATCAACCAATAATTTTAAGTTTTATTTGAATCTGCTCAGTCGTTTGTGAGATATTAAGCTAACAAACACACACTGACTTTAAAAAGTTAATACTGAAGTTTTAAGTTCAAGTCTTGTGAGCGCTCAGAATATGTATTGGGGATTACCCCCGGCTACTACCACACCAAATGGCATTTGTGCTTTTTGTCTTTGTTCCTGTGATGGACAAGCGACATTTCCCGCCTCTCGCTGGAGATAAACAAGGACCGCAACAAAGAAGAAGCAGTATACTAGATGGAAGGACAGTGAGTACAAATTTGCATCTGAATTTATAAAAATTTTCCTGCTTACATTTTTTTTAACAGGATAGTGGTTGAAGTAAATTTCACATGTGGTAGCTTCATCCAAATCTATTAAACAAAATCCTGTCTGAGCAAAAGATGTACAAAACAGGATATCATCACCAGTGGTGCCATAAGAATGATTGGTCATGTGACTTGATTCACTGCCGGAGCTAAAAGGGCATGCGTCTGGACTTGGCATTGTTTATAGATGTTGGCAAAATAGTGAACAGTAAGGGCTGATCTTGTAAAAACTGTAAAATATAAAAATATAACCTATATAATGATAATATTAATATCATTTTAGAATAACTAATGCAGTGGTTCCCAACTCTGGTCCTTGAGGAACACCATCCTTCATGTTTTAGTTGTTTCTCTGCTCCACCTGATTCAGTGATTTAATTACTTCCTTAATTGACAGAAGCCTGTCAATCGCCCTTACATTCAAATCAGGTGTTGGAGCAGAGGAACAACTAAAATATGCAGGGTGGTGTTCCTCAAGGACCAGGGTTGGGAACCACTGATTAATGTATACAAAAATGTAAAAATGCCTTTAAAGCTGTGCGCTATGATTGTAAAAATCCTAAGAGGAAAAGGAAAACTTGTCCAGAGGACCAGGCTTGGCTTTTTTATATTTTTCTAGCTGGATTATTGAGCATGCATCAGGGTAAAACTTGTCTCATTTCACAAGTACCGGTAAGCAGATTTGATCTTATTTACCTCAACGCGAAGCTAATAGTGTACTTTAACTTAAAATGAGTCTATAAAGCTGTTAATTACTGAATTGGCTAGTAGTTATTAGCTTCTGTGGTATCATCTTGCTGTTTTACACAATTGTTGAATGAAATTAAGTCAAGTCATCTTTATTTCTAGAGCACAGTTAAAACAGATAAACTGTTATCAAGGTGACCTACAAGGTTAAGGTTAATTCTCAATTCTATGATTGTAAATAAAATTAAAAATAGTTTGTGACATAGATCCAGTCGGGCTTTCTGTTAAGGTTTCTGTTAATGCTTTGTCGGCTGTGGGCCATTGCCCTCTTTGGACGCCGTCTTTGCTCCTCTATGATGCAACAGATGCAAGAAGGACAGGAGAGGGAGCGGTCGTTTCTATTTTACACAGAGGTGCTGGAACAAGCCCATTTAAACATTTTTTTTTTTTAGTTAAGTTTTTTTTATTGTATGGTAGGACAGGAAACGTGTAAATGTTACTAAAGTGGCGTTAATGTAAAAAGTCAAGTCAAAGCACATTTGATGCGCAGCAACCCAACAGAGCTAACAGAATTACAAATTGAACATATTAATATACATGCACAAAAAAAACATTTTAATATTATGAAGACATAAAACTTTTGGGTATATTTAAGCTAATTAAAGTTTTGTAGCTATTTTTGTTAATTTTAGCGTTTAGTTACAGTTTTATATCTGTAAGCTTTAAGCCACATTTGAGTTTTTTGCTAATTTAAGCGCTTGGATACAGTACAGCTTTTAATGTTTTTTTGTTGTTGTTTTTTTGCCCTATGGTTTTTGGTAATCTTAACTTTGAGCTACAGTTTTGCTAATGATAATCTTTAACTTTGAATTTCCTAATTTTAGCTGTAAGCTATGCTCATTTTAGCTTGTATCTATGTTAGCAGGTCTCTCTTGTAAATGAGTCCTGTGACTCAATGAGAGCAACAACCTGTATAAATACAGATTGAATGAATATACAGATGGATTTTAATTTTAACATGTACAAAAGAGGAATCTGAGTTCAACTATGAAAACTTTATTGCGTGTTTGCACAAATTAAAACTTTTTTCTTAAAAAATATTTGCATTTCTCTCACATTCAGCATTGTGTTTTAATCCACCGGAGCCAAAATACAGAAATCTTCCCCGAAATGTACTTCAATTATTTTTGTTCCTAAAAGTAATGAGAGTAAAACTACTCTAGAGGGGGCTGTGGAGTCAGTTATTGTAAGAGATTAAACACAAACTTAAAGGACAGAAGAAAAATCAAGTTGTTTTTTTTTTTTTTGCATATTTCTGGGAGGTGAATTTATTTTCCACGTATGTCCACAATAATTCTATATTTATATTCATCAAAATAAACAAAGGCTCTTTCAAAGATGGTGCTACAACAAGGACAGCAGACGGACCTCTCGGACATACCCTGTTTGAGACAATAGAACAAAGAGGGCAAGAGCAGACATAACATCAATGCAGAGGAAGCTCCAGCTGTGCATACTGTGTAACATTCCCATCCCCACCCCCCCATGTTCCTATCTGCGTCCCACTTTGTCCATAAGGACCAAAAATTCCCATTTCCAGTTGATTTACAAGGACAAAGAAACCCGACATGTGAAAGTACTTCCAAGAACCTTGCATCCCATGTTTCACACAACGCCATTTCAAAGTTTATCTGCGACGAGCTACAGCTCAAAGGTCGGCGTTCGTCATCCCTGCAGCTGCTCACGTCTGGTAATTGCCTGCTAAATGAAAGGGAAAATGTGCTGCCAACGCAAATAGGTCAATGTTTAAGCCAATCTATTGGTCTGGTGTGGCCTCGTGGATGAAACGCTAACATCCTCAGAGGAGACGAATCAGAGCAAATTGACTCAGTTATAGAAATAATTGTGTTAAAACAACTGCAGCTTAAAAATTTTACCACAGTCCATGAGAGATTTACTTTAGAGACCCTTACGCCATTTTGCTGCAGAAACTTTCCATTATTCCATTGGTAAGTGTCCCAGTTTGTTCCAGAAGGACTGTTATACGGTACTTGTAAAACTTTTTACACTGAACTTGTTTTAAAACTTTGGTCGAGGTCTTGCTCAGACTTAGCTGTTGGCTCGTCAATCCGACCAGAATGATCTGAGCTAAGATTTAAGATTCAGTTCCGAACAAGGAGGAACCATCAACATACACTGCCTGTCCAAAAAAATAGTTGCTGCATGGACGATCATCTTTCAGCTGGCAACAAGTTATTTAACCCCCAACTGGTGCAATGAGTTGCTTCTCATTTCTCAAACAACCATGTTGAAAGACACATTGCGTGGTCGTGGAAAGCATGTCAGTCTGTTTGAGAAGAGTCAAATCATTGGCATCAAGCAGAGAAAACATCTAAAATTGGGTTAAGAACTGTCCAACGCATTATTAAAAACTGGAAGAATAGTGGGGACCCATCGTCTTCGAGGAAGAAATGGGGGCGGAAAAAATATACTGAATGATGGTGATCGGCGATCACTTAAACATTTGGGGAAATCAGATTGAAAAAAAAAAACAGTAGCACTCATGGCTATGTTTAATAGTGAAAGTAAGAGCATTTCCACATGCACAATGTGAAGGGAACTCAAGGGATTGGGACTGAACAGCTGTGTAGTCTTAAGAAAAACACTAATCAGTGAGGCTAACTGGGAAAAAAGGCTTCAATTTACTAGGGGGCATAAAGATTGGACTCTGGAGCAATGGAAGAAGGTCATGTGGTCTGATGAGTCCAGATTTACCCTGTTCCAGAGTGATGGGCGCATCAGGCAAAGAAGAGAGGCAGGTGAAGTGATGCACCCATCATGCCTGGTTTCTAGTCATCAATGCAAGATCTTGGTGAAAAATTAATGCAGGATGGAAATAGATCTTGTGACATTGCAGAATCTTACTGAAACTATGCCACAGTGAATGCATGCTGTAATCAAAGCTAAAGGCGCTCCAACAAAATATTAGTGTGACATTTAAACAGAAACAGAAGCTAGAAGTTGAAGCCAAAGCAGCAAATGTCAGTGTTCAAATGAACCTTTCATCTATCATCTTCCTCTTGATGCGTATTTGAGTTGTGGGGGCAGCAGCTTGAACAGGGACGCCCAGACTTCTCTTTCCACAGCCACCTCTTCCAGCTCCTCTGGGCAAGCCGAGAGATGTACCGGTAGTCTTTCTAGACTAGAGCAAGGGTCTGCAATCTGCGGCTCTGGAGCCACATGCGGCTCTTTGATCCCTCTGCAGTGGCTCAAGCGTTGATCACAACTAACTTTAGACTGAATTTTATTTGTTCTTATAACAACAAAAGGGCTAGTTTTAGCAGTTTTTCTGTAATTTCCTTTGCAAATATGTGAATACTGTACTAGAGCTAATAAAAGGAGTAAAACATACTTTAACGTTTAAAAACGCTAAGTCTGGTCCTCTGGACATTCAAAAAAACAAAACAAAAAAGTAGGAACGTTTCGTCTTTCGTTCGAAAGACTTCCTCAGTCTGAGATGCTGTATTCAGCTCAGTCTTATAAATAGCACCCTCTCACAGTGGATCAACCAGTTGGCTGATGACAGCCTGAAACCAGCTGCTCACATGATCAAGGAGGACCATCAGCCTAACGATGGATCGTTAGCACCCTGATGGTTGTTTGCTATTCACAGAGGGCTGAGTGATACTAGCAATAACAGCATTGTAAGAGGGAGACAGCTGAACCCGGAACTAGTTGATCCACTGTGAGAGGGTGCCATTTATAAGACTGAGCTGAATACAGCACCTCAGACTGAGGAAGTCTTTCAGACGAAAGAGGAAACGTTTCTACTTTTTTGTTTTGTTTTGTTTTTTGAATGTCCAGAGGACCAGACTTAGCGTTTTTAGATTTTTCTACCTGGATTATTGAGCATGCATCAGGGTATACTTTAATGTTATTTATTCGAAGTAGCTACTTAGTTTTTCCACAATTAAAATAATTTACCTAGACCTGCATAGTTCACTGTTATATTTTTTATTTTTTATTGGGAAAGAACACATTATTTCTCCTTCGTTACAAGAATCTTGTCTTTTTTTGTCGTAAAATATAAAAATATCAGATATTTTCAGCTTTAAAATAGCCAGAAAACTACCCTACCCAACTACTCTACTGGTCAGAAAATTGTCCTCCAATAAACTTAAAGTGGTCCGTGGGCCACCAGTTGAGAATCCCAGTTGTAGCAGGCATCGTGGCTCCGGACACGGTTAATTTAGTGAACAAAGGGACAGAAATGGCTCTTTTGATCATAAAGGTTGCAGACCCCTGTTCTAGAGTGTCCTGGGTGTTAAAATCTGTGTTGTGTTCTTTCTATAGATTCTCATTTCCTGCCTTCCCCAGTGTTTTTCCCTTCATCTTGCCAGCTCCTTGCTTCAGCTTCTCCCAATCACCCCTGGTGTTCGTCATTAGGTCTCGTCAGTAGTCGTGTTTCCATCTATTTTCAATTCGAATTTTGAACGGATTTTTGAAAATTCACAAAAATGTAAATAAAAATTGATGCGAATCAGAAGTGTTTCCATCAACTGGCTTGAAGCGAATCCACCAGGCCACGCAAAGCGGCATTACGTCAGACGTCAGCGTTACGCATGTCTACAGTAAACAGGAAGTAGCGGTTGAAAACAGGAACCGAACCACACATCTCGGCAAAATGGAGAGAATATTTCAGGAATGTGTTGCTATCGGGCAAGTTGTATTTATTCTGTCATGCCAACTAGTTTTAGCGATGTTACATGTGACAGACATTTGCTTTGGTTTCTTCATCAGTCCATACACATCTGTTGTTTCCAGCCATGTTGCCGTGCGTTATGGTACATCCGGGGAGACAGCGGAAACAGCTGATCAGTCACACGACGTGAATGTTCGCTACGTCAGAACTGAGTCGGCAAATCTGTTTCCATCTCTCGTTTTGCGCATCAGCTCTGTTTCGAAAACCCCAAAAACCACCTCAAGCGAGCGTATCAACTTTTTTGCGAATTAGAGGAAGTTAATTCGAATCGTGCCGTTTCCATTCACCTTTTCTGATGCGATGCTTCAAAATGCGCATCAAGAAACCTTGATGGAAACACGGTTAGTGTCCCTTTAAGTTCATTGTCTTTGTGTTTACAGGTTGTGTTGTGCTTTCCACAGCCGTCATGCTCTGTCTTCCTCTGTGTCTCCCTGCTCCTGTGAGTTTGCTGCCACGACTGTTACAGCGGAGGTGTTGGCCCAGAGAGAATGTACTGAGGAAAACAGAACTCAAAACCCATCAGTAGATATAGTGATTTACTTACAGTGATTGAATAAACACAGTATGTACAGGTGGGACACCATGAGAACCCTGGAAGGGAAGACGAGAAGTCAAACTCTGTGAGGAGCAGTTAGACATACCGTAGCAGCTTGGTGGTTTCTGACAGGACGTCGGTAGGAGGGATGCGTAGAGAGGAAGGTGGAGGGTTCCAGGTCCAAGAGGTCCAGTAGCGAGGAGTTCAGGTGCAAGCTGGAGGCGAGTACAGTAGTAGGAAGGTGGAGGAGCAGCGAGGACTCTTTACTCACAGGAGTCGAGGTTACAAGGGCAGTCAGTTTGGTCCAGGACAGGAGGTGCAGGAACCAAGTTCTGTGGGAGCACAAGGGGAACACAATAAGATTACTTAGGTCTAGAGAATTACACAAGGAGGCCGAACGCACAAACACCAGAAGGTAAGTAATGCTCCAGCAACGAAGGAAACCCTTCTGCAGCCTCTTATAATCCTGGTGGTGCAGTGGGATGACTGTCAGCTGTAGCTTGTTGGCGCCGCCTCTGGAACCAAGAACCAGTAGAAAGAACTGGAAACCCTACACATGACAGTCCCATTTGTTTCCTTAAATAAATCATTTTTATTTTATTCCTGAGTTCCCTGGGTTCAACTCAACACAGAACATGATACTGGGTCTTCCTCAGGGTCGCCTTCCAGTTGGACATCACTGGAAAACCTCCCTAGGAAGATGTCCTTAACCAGATGCCCAAACCACGTCCAGTTGTTCATCTCGATGTGGAGGAGCGTCAGCTCTACTTGGAGGATAGCTGAACATCTCACCCTATCTCTAACGGAGGGTTATGGAGAAAACTCATTTCAACCACCTGTATTCGGCATCTTGTTCTTTCGGTCACTATCCAGAGTTTGTGACCATAGATGAAGACAGGAACATAGACCGACTGGTAAACAGAGAACATCTCCTTGCAACTCAGCTCCCATCTTCACCTCAACTGACTGGCACAGGGTCCACAATACTGCAGAAGCTGCACTGATCTGCCAATCTCACGCCCCATTCTTCTGTCATCCGTTAACAAAACCTCACAATGCTTACCGTAATTTTTGCTGTTTAAGTTGCAGTTTTTTGCATAAATTATCATGCCTGTGACTTATACAGCGAAGTGACTTATTTATGTTTTTTCTCCATACTTATAACCAATTTTTGGCTGTGATCTGACGATTTCATTCATTCTGACATGGAAAATATTGAACACTACCATTTTCAGTCAGTAAAGGGCCTTCTACTAATATGGCAAGCCAAGTGTCTTGTTAATAGGTAAAAGTGGCTATTAATGGGACAATTGGCTTGCCATACATAAGCCACCTTCGTCTCGCTCCGGAACTCATGGAGCTAACGTCAAATCAGTTGCATTTCACCTCACCACCCAGGCGAAATGCAGCTGATTTACCATACCATACCATTTTATTCATAGAGCACTTAAAATGGCAACAAGGCCAACCAAAGTGCATGCATTAAGGAAAAATTATACTGAGACACACCTTTGCTATAATTTTGAGCAAACAAATAATCGTTTTAAAGTAGGGATGCACAATGTTATTGGCATGGTATCGATATCGGGTGATATTAGCGATAAAGTTAAATATTGGACATAAGCCATTCCATCAAAATAACTCACCGATATAAAAGGTGCTGTTTTACTGCAGAATAGATCTAACACAATTGAGTCAGGTCCTCTGGACGGATTAAAAAAAGTTGAAACGTTTCATCTGGGGATGCACGATATTATCGGCACGTATCTGTATTGGTTGATATTAGCCTACGGGCCATTCGTAAGTCGAAAATGACGTAAGTCGGATCACATACAAAAATATATATATATTTTTAAATAAATAAATAAATGTACAGTACTGTACAGTTACCAAGCATTTAGCCTATCCTAACACAGTTTTTAAAGATGAAGGAGTGAGTTGAATTGTCTCGCTTTCACATAAAGGGAGCTAGCTCCCTTTATGTGAATGGAGCCTGCTAGGGAGGTGGAGACAATTCAACTCACTCCTTAACTGTTTTAGGATAGGCTACAGTAAATGTTTGGTAACTGTACAGTACAGTACATCTATTTATTTATTTATTTTTTAAAAACTTTTTTTTTCTTATGAGATCCATCCATCCATCCATCCATTTTCGTCCGCTTATCCGGGGTCGGGTCGCGGGGGTAGCAGCCTGTAATGGGCATGACCGTGTATCTTTGATACACCTGTGTACTTTTGAACTGTTCCAGAGATGACCTTTACTGACCTTTCAGTAAAGCAAGACATTTACCACAAAATCATTCCATTAGTTGTAATCTGTACTGTATATAGTCACCAAAAGAGACTATTGGCTTCTTTGATTTTATTCTATCAAAAGAATAACATTTTGTCATTTTCATGATGTGTGCTTTTAAGCTGTGTTATTCTGTAAGAGTTAAACTGTGTTCACTGCTGTGTTAAAGTTGAAGTCTCGGGTCACAGAGACCCGGCCGCTTTGTTTAGAAAGGCAGAAGACAGTTAATCTGTTGTTTTATGAGAATGGCTCCAGCACGCTCTGTCTTTCCTAAACATTTTCACTCTGCTGTGAATTTCACCTTGAATCTTGATAACAACAAGTGAACTGCTCGACTGGTCCACGGACCAATGAAAAAGAGACAAGCCTCACTCCTCTCTTTGATCCTTTTTTAAGTTCTAAGCTGTTGCTGAAACGATTCAGAGTCTGCTAGGAGCTTCAAGACATGAAGACGTCCCAAAGAGCTGAATGAATGCCTGTCACCCGCCAAGGACAGTCATTCAGCTAAGGATTGATAACATGCTGTTATGAATCCATTTCTAACGAGCGTAAGCTCAAAACTTTGTTTATTCCTTCCTGGAATAAGCTTATCTTGAAGTCAGAGGCCAGGAGCTGACATATTTTCTGATGACCAAGCGGAACCCAGGAGACGTTGAAAACGTAAACTAGAACCAGTTTTGGACGTGCGGGGCCTGAAGGACTCTGTGCATCTGAAGGCTGGTGTCATTTCTTTATCAGACTCGTCGTCGAAGGTAAAGAGCTGTTTACAAAACGTACCTGGATTTTAGCAGAAATCTGATGAGTGTCATGATATGATGATGTAACAGTTTAGCCACTTGATGTCAGTATAACTCTTGGTTACATGGTGGTGTACAAAGGTATATAAGTGAAGAAGTCTTGATTGTTGTCAGGTGTGACACAGCAGAATAAAGTGGTGTTCAAACAACATGCTGGACTCTCTTGGTGGTATTAAATGGAACACAACATGGTGTCAGGAGTAAAGTAACCAGTTTGGATCACTGACAAGTGAGGAACATGGATTCTTTGAAGCCACCAGAGACTTTGAAGCTGAGCGGCAATGTTGACAGCAGTTGGAGGAACTTCAAGCAACAGTTTCTGCTGTATGTGAAGGCCATGGGACTGGATGAGGAGCCAGACAGCAGAAAGGTAGCACTACTGCTGACAATAGCAGGTTCACAAGCCATTGAAGTGTACAACACATTTGTTTTTGATAACGAAGACGACAAAGACAAGTTGGAGAATGTGCTTGATTATTTTGATAGACACTGTTCACCAAAGAAAAATGAAACATACGAGAGATATGTGTTCCGATCTCGTGTGCAGCATCAACATGAAACGTTTGATAGTTTTCTGACTGATCTGAAGTTGAAGGCTCAGACATGTAACTTTGGCACACTGAAAGACTCCATGATTCGTGATCAGATAGTGTTTGGCGTGGCAGACAAGCAGATCCGAGAAAGGCTGTTGAGAGAAATGGAGCTTACCTTGGAAGGAGCTATGAAGATTTGCCAAGCCAGTGAGCTCTCCCGGATGCACCTGAGGACTTTCAACAATGCAGAAGACAACCCGGCCAGCATCAGTGAATCTGTTGTGGTTGGTGCAGTTTCAAGCAGAGGACAACATCGCAGAGGACAACGGGCTGTGCAACGCATGGATGAAGAGATGTTCAACTGTAAGAGATGTGGTTCTCGACATAAGCTGAAACAATGTCCTGCGTATGGAAAGCAATGTTCTCAGTGTGGGGGAAAAAACCACTTTGCCAAGCAGTGCTTTTCGAAGAGAAGAGGAAGGTCTGTGAATTTGGTTGAAGATGAAGATGCTGATGAAGATGCTGATCTGAATGACACATTTTTTATTGGTATGGTAAACTGTGAAGATAAACCACAAGAAACAATTCATGTTATCCGAGAAGATAAATGGATAGCACCGTTGCAAATTAATGGCACTATTATTCCCATGAAATTGGACACTGGTGCTAAAGCAAACCTGATTAGTATGTCTGACATTAAAACAATGAAAGTCAAGCCAAAAATAGAGAATAAAATAATCACGCTCAGAGATTATAATGGACAAAGTATAAGGTGTTTGGGAACGTGTAGACTAAAAGTGACCGTCAAAGGAAAAACACACAATCTATTATTCTCTGTAGTTAGTGATGGTTTGGACTCTCTTTTAGGTGACAAAGCCTGTGAAAACTTGCAGTTGGTGAAAAGAGTAAATCGCATTGATGCAGCTGTAAGTAAGCAACATGACTCTGTTGATTCTATAGTGCAAAACTATGCTGATGTATTTAAAGGATTTGGTGTACTACCTTTTACATATAAAATACAGTTAAAAGAAAATGCAAAACCAGTAATACATCCAGCTCGAAGAATTCCTACACCATTAAGAGATGAAGTGAAGAAAGAGCTTGAACGCATGACTATGTTGGGAGTGATTAAAAAAATTGAAGAACCAACAGATTGGGTTAGCTCGATGGTGTGTGTGAAGAAAAAGAATGGAGAACTGAGATTGTGCATGGATCCAAAGGATTTGAATGAAAATATTAAACGTGAGCATTACCAGATACCTAAACGTGAAGAAATTACTAGTGAAATGACGGGTGCAAGATATTTCACAAAATTGGATGCTTCACAAGGTTTTTGGCAGCTGAAACTTGATGAAAGTAGCAGCAAGTATTGTACTTTCAATACTCCTTTTGGCAGATACTGTTTTTTGAGGCTACCATTTGGAATAATCTCAGCATCTGAAATATTTCACAGAGCAATGGAACAGATTGTTGAAGGACTTGAAGGAGTTCGAGTGTATGTCGATGACATCATAATCTGGGGTTCTACTTGTCAAGAGCACAATGAGAGACTCGTCAAAGTTTTAGAGCGCATTAAAAGTCATGGACTAAAACTCAACAAAAGTAAATGTCTTTTTGGAGTTGAAGAAATTGTATTTTTGGGTGATAAGTTATCAGTACAGGGCATACAGCCAAGTCAGGAAAAAATAAATGCCATACTTAACATGTCAATACCCAAAGATAAAACTGGAGTACAACGCATCATGGGAGTGATAAACTTTGTTGGTAAATTTATTCCCAATCTCGCAGCTAGAACGTCCAGTATTAGACAACTCTTGTGTAAAGAAAATGATTTTCAGTGGGCTGATGAACATGATTGTGAGTGGGAAAGCCTTAAAAAACTACTGACTACTGCACCTGTGCTGACCTTTTATGATCCAGCAAAGAGCATTAAGGTGTCGACAGATGCTTCCAAGGATGGTTTAGGAGCTGTGTTACTGCAAGCTGAGGGTGAGCTGTGGAAACCAGTTGCTTATGCATCCAGATCAATGACAGAAGCAGAGTGTCGTTATGCTCAGATTGAAAAAGAATGTCTAGGATTAGTTTTTGGATTGGAGAGGTTTCACAGTTATGTTTATGGCTTACCATCATTCACTGTAGAAACAGATCATCGACCACTTGTAACAATTGTGAGAAAGAATTTGAATGATATGTCTCCAAGAATTCAACGAATGATGATGAAACTTCAGAGATATGATTTCGAACTGATATATACGCCAGGAAAACACCTTATCATAGCTGATGCACTGTCACGAGCACCTCTTAAGGATGCAATGAGTACTACTGCAGAAGATGTGGAAAGCTATGTGAACATGGTGTGTGCAGCTCTACCTGTATCTAATGCAAAGTTTGGACAGATAGTAGCAGAAACAGCAGCTGATGCAGAGTTACAACGTGTGGTTGAACACATGGAGAATGGATGGCCAGAAGGATCTAGTTCATTATTTTACCACATTAGAAGTGAATTGAGCCATGTGGATGGACTTTTATTAAAGCAGAACAGGATTGTTATTCCACAAAATTTACGGCAAGATATTCTGTGTAGAATACATGAAGGTCATCTTGGTATTGAGAAATGCAAAAGAAGGGCCAGGGAAACTGTGTTTTGGCCAGGAATAAATA
>JBBPBX010057029.1:0-22566 GCA_038048925.1 Garcialebias charrua | reverse complement strand
TGGTAGCAACTGCTCTGTTTTTTGGCGTAAGCGGAGTTGTCTGTTACTGGAAGCTGAGGGAGGCTTCGGCAGCTATCAGCGCGCTGTCGACACTACCTGATCAGCAAAATTCTCTGAACCGGGCCGTGAGCTCCTCATCCCAGCTGTTGTATGAGCTCAATCGCTCGCTTGGAGCGGTGGTGGACCACCGCGGACCTGCAGGGCGCTTTGGGACTTGTTTACAGCCACCCCGGATCAATCAAGGGACAGATGGGGGTTCATAGAGCGGGACCACATATTATTTGGATTTTTTTGGCCATGAAACAGCACCACAGACTTGATGGCGGCAGTGGAAAAGAACACTGTGGTCTATTGGATAATAAACAAGACTATTATCTGGCTTCTGCACATGTCCTTGAAAAAGAAGGCTGTCAGAAGCCATTCTCCTGGGAGTGTGGAGCTGAAGAGACCTGCTGCCCCCCCTCACCCCCCCAGAGATTTCTGTGCAGCCTCAGATAACGCCCAGCTGCACATCTGCTGAACTTGTGTTTGTCTGAAGTTACTCACAGACTCTATCTCCTTGCCTGCCGTCTCTCAATTTGTTATTGTAACTAAATGTGCTTTTTGATATGGTTTTTACTGGATCACGCGGTGTCTTGAAGACAAAACGTGATTCATCTTTTTTTAATATCAACGCTGTAAAACCCCGTGTCTTTGCCTGTTTTCCTGCCTTTGACCTTCATCTGGGGACAGATGAGAGCGGCCGCGCTATAAGCATATCATGTGTTGATAAACATGTCATGTGTTTTGTTGAGCAGCAGCTTTTTGCACTCATTCTCTCTCCTGGATGACTGTAACTACATATTTACGCTGTATCGGTGAAAATTGATGCAATGTTAATAAACCTATCTTGTATCTCTTGTATCTTGTATACTTGCTATGGGAACGTAATTCATTCACACCCTTGAAATGCTCAGTAAAATGCAAGTGAGAACATCCGCCTGAAAAAGACAGGCATCGCCCGGCTGCTTTCTACAGGGTATGTGGAGAGCACAGGCTGAGAGGAAAAAATGCCAAACGTAAAGAACATCAGTTTGATGTTTCGACTGGGCATATAGATAAACAACACCAGCTAGCGACAGCCTAAGCGTGCTCCACTAGTGTGAGTTGACAAACCTTTCTTTTTCTTTTTTTTTACATATAGGACATGGCTGACAAGTGGGGCCCATCCTGATGTTGGAGATCAGTTAGGGAGAGGGAAAACCCTTCCATTAAACATCTCCTAGGCAAAACATAAACACCAAAGGGGTACCCTTGTGTATGTTGTAACTGTTTGTTTTGGGATAAAGCAACCAAAGCCTTAGGCTCTCAGCCAGTTCCCTTCAAAGGCCAGGCTGAAAGTTGCCACAACCCTGGACATGGGTGTAGAAGCTGCCCACGTGCCTGAGTCAGCAGATCCCTGTGAGGAGGCAATTGCCATGGTATCCTTGATAACATTGAAATCAACTCCGGGAACCATGGTTTCTGTGGCCATCTGGGGGCTATGAGGATCAGGGAGAGAGCTCTCTGGCACATCCATTCCAGTGTCGGCCCAATCAGGGGGACAGGTGGAAAGGCATAGTAGAGCACCCCTGCTGACCAATCATGTGCCAGAGCATCCATTCCCAAAGGTGCGTCTGTTTCCCTCAAGGAGAAGTACAGGTCACACTGCGAGCTAGCCTTACAAGCGAACAAGTCCACAAAGGCTCTCCCAAATCGTGACCAGACCTGTTCCACAATCCGTGGGTTCAGGCTCCATTCTGAAACCAAGAGAGGCCCTCTTGACTTCCGGGGGTGAACACATGCGCATCTAGCTTCAGCTGTTCCTCGTACTTTTTTTCTTGTTTTGTTCTATTCAGTACTTTCTGCTGTTTTTTCACCGATCCTTGCCTGGGCATTTCTACTCATCAACAAACATGGATTTTACTTGGCTTTACCTGCTACCAGCTCTCGTTTGGACTCTCCTGCTGGTCATCCACCACCACCCAGCGACTGGTCTGCTCCATTATTCTGCCGTGGAGCTCCTTCGCAGGGCCGGATTTATGCAGGGGCTAACAGGGGCTTGAGCCCGGGGCCCCGGAATTTTAGGGGCCCCCAAAGCCTCCGGACCCGCCCCCTAAGTTTTTTTTGTGTGCACGGATAGTCTCAAACACGTTGTCTCACAAAGGAGAAAACTGTTCTTGTTAGGTTTTATGTAAAACTGGATGATTTTATCTTTTATTCGCTTCAGCGCGGCCGGTCCCCTCCCGCTGCCGGCGGGGGAGGGAGGGGTGTGTGCGGCCGGTCCCCTCCCGCTGCCGGCGGGGGGGGGCGCAGCCGGTCCCCCACCCACCGCTGGTGATAAGGAAGAGAAAGTGGAGGTGGAGGTGAATGGAGAAATAAAAAGTGCAGGAACGGAGGCAAAGGAGCTGGTGTAGGAGAAAGCAGGGGCGGCTGTAGAAGAAATGGAGCTGGGGCCCCCCAAACCAGGTGAAGAAACAAGGGAAGAGAAAAAATGAAGTTGCTGCAAGCGTGTTGCAGGGAAGTTTGTGTTGAAGTCCAGGCAACAATAGCTATTCAGTGATTTTATTTTGTGATGGAAGCATCATATTCTAGTTTCAAACCCTAACATGTGGTTTTGTATTTAACCAGTTCAGGGTTGTTTGTAGTTTGTGACAACTGGCATATTAAAGTTGTAAGTTGTGAAAACTTACTATTCAGTCATTTTCTGCTCATCATCTGAACCAAAGCAAAACAAACAAACTATATACACATATACATACACACACTCCGGTATATATATATGGGCCCCCCAAGATGACTCAAGCCCAGGGGCCCCCATCCTCCTAAATCCGGCCCTGCTCCTTCGTCTTCGTTTCCTACCGGCCGCGTTGCCGGTGCTCCCTCTGGAGGAAATTACCTTCCCTCCTCGTCGGAGATACATCCACCGGGGCTCGCGCCGTTGACTCAATGCTGACAAGGCTCATCCCATAACCTCCATCTGGTCTGACTATCGCCATTCTTCACACCACAACGCTCGGTCAGCTAACAGCAGCACATTAGCCAACCTAACTTGGTCGGCTAACGCTCCGGTCACTACTTCCGCCTCCTCCGTAAAGTTTGGACTTCTGAACGTTTTCTCCCTCACGGGCAAAGGTCAGCTTATTCACGATATAATATCCGACCGAAAACTGGATTTCTTCTGTTTAACAGAAACGTGGCAACAGTAAAACGACTTTTTCCATCTGAACGAGTCCACCCCATCGGGCTTTGTTTGCACCGCGAGGGCCCGGGCCTTAGGCAGGGGTGGAGGTCTCGCGATAATTCACTGCGAGAACTGGAAGGTCACTCCGGTTCACATCCCCCCCCTCCTCCTCCTTTGAACACACTGTGTGTCTGCTGGTTGGACCCACTCCAACTGTTGTGGCCCCAATCTACCGCCCTCCAAAACTGAATAGCTCCTTCATGAATGACTTTGCTGCATTAATGGCTCATCTAACAGCTCTTTCACCCAATGTCATCCTGCTGGGCGATTTCAACATTCATTTGGATCAGGAAAACAACCCCCTCTCCAAAGACCACATCTTGCCTGGACAGCTGCGGCTTTCAACAATTCATCAACTTTCCAACACACAAGATGGGCCATACACTGGACTTACTCTGCTGCTTCGGACTTTCTCCTCTTAACTGTTCTTCTGATGAACTTCCATTTACCGATCACCTGATGATTTCATTCAATGTTAATCTTAAGTTTTCCTCAGATAAACCTAAACACACTCGTTCCTTTCGTAATATCAAGAGTATCAACCATGAGACTATTTTATCTCATATTAATAATACCCTCTCCACTTTCAACTCCTCGAACCCAGATGATCTCGTCACATTATATAACACCAGCCTAACCAACATCCTTAACTCTGTTGCTCCCCTGAAAACACGGACTGTTTCCTTTTTCAACTCTGCACCCTGGTTCACTCCAACACTCCGCTCCCTGAAAACCAAAGGTCGGCGGCTAGAGCGTCTTTATAAAAAATCCGGTCTCACAATTCACAAGGAACTTTATGCAAACCAACAGTATTTCTCAAGCCAAATCCAGCTACTTCTCTGACATCATCAGTTCTAATGCTGGTAATTCAAAAATATTGTTCTCTATCCTCCACCGTTCTGTCTCATCTCCTAACTCCCTACCCTCTCACATGGTTTCCACAGAATTTTGCAACTCCCTGATGTCATATTTCAATGAAAAGATTATTTCAATTCATAAACACCTTGGTCCAAATACTGCCCCCAACATCCATGTTGAACTCCCCTCCCTCCCTCCCTTTCTCTGTCTTCTCCCTCCCCTCTGCTGATAACATTGCTGACATTATCAGCAAGTCCAAGTCCTCATCCTGTCAACTTGACCCATTTCCCACAGTTCTTGTTAAATCCTGTCTCCCGTCTCTGCTCCCTATCATCACTAATATCATCCACTCCTCCCTAACCTCTGGCACTGTTCCCACAGCCTTCAAATCTGCTGCCATCACCCCCATCATCAAGAAACCAGGTCTTGACTTCACCAACTTCAGTAATCTTCGTCCGATCTCCAATCTGCCCTTCATCTCCAAGATCCTTGAAAAAACTGTTGCTAGTCAACTTCACTCTCACCTGTCCAACAACAAAATTTATGAAGAGTTTCAATCTGGATTTCGCCCCCACCATAGCACCTTTCATACTCTTATACCACTATGCAAAAACTCAGGACAGTGTTAGTTTTACTATTTTATGCTTATATCTATTATTATATGTTTCAGTGTTTCAATGTTTAGATGTTTACTGTTGCACCGAGGGACTGAGAGAAACGCAATTTCGGTCCTGTGTATGTCCTGTACAGAACATATTGCAGATCTGACAATAAAGTTGACTTTGACTTTGACTTTGACTTTGAAACACACTAGTAAAAATTACTAACGACCTCCTTCTTGCTGCTGACTCTGGTCTTCTGTCCATCCTCATTCTTCTGGATCTAAGCTCTGCCTTCGACACCATCTGTCATTCTATCCTCCTCAACAGACTAACCTCCATTGGCATCTCAGGTACCCCGTTAGACTGGTTCACCTCCTATCTCTCTGACCGCACTCAATTCATTCAGCTTAAATCCTTCCGTTCCCAGTCTTCCCCTGTCTCCACGGGTGTCCCCCAAGGCTCTGTCCTCGGACCCCTCCTCTTCATCATTTACCTCCTTCCTCTAGGTCACATCTTCCGCAAATACGGCGTCCATTTCCACTGCTATGCTGATGACACGCAGCTCTACTTGTCATCAAAACCTAACTCCACCCACCCACCCTCCATCCTCACCGACTGTCTCAACGAGCTAAATCACTGGTTTTCTAACAATTTCCTTCAACTAAACAGCAACAAAACAGAAATCATTCTTGTTGGTACCAAAAACTCTATTTCAAAATCAGAACATCTTCTCGTCCCCCTTAACAACTCTCTGCTATCCCCCTCCCCTCAGGTCAAGAGCCTCGGTGTCATCCTCGACACCACTCTTTCCTTCACTTCACACATCAACAATATTACTCGGTCTGCCTATTTCCACCTCCGTAATATTAACCGTCTCCGTCCTTCTCTCACACCCCGCTCCACAGCCATCCTGGTGCACAGCCTTGTGACTTCCCGTATTGATTACTGCAACTCCCTTCTCTACGGCCTCCCCAACAAATCTCTCCACAAGTTACAGATGGTCCAGAACTCAGCTGCCCGTGTCATCACTCAAACCTCCTACTATAACCACATCACTCCTGTCCTGCAGCAGCTCCACTGGCTCCCGGTTAAATCACGCATCATCTTCAAAATTCTACTCCTCACGTTCAAAGCTATCCACAACCTTGCCCCTCCTTATCTATCTGACCTCCTCCAAATCTCCATCCCATCACGCTCTCTCAGATCCTCCTCTTCGCTACATCTCCATGTACCCTCTGCCCGCCTCTCCACCATGGGGAGCAGGGCCTTCACCTGCTCTGCCCCTCACCTCTGGAACGCCCTACCGCCAGACCTTCGAAACACCACCTCCCTTTCTCTGTTCAAGACTGCCCTGAAAACCCATCTCTTTAGACTAGCTTATCACTAACTTTACTAAATGTGTTTTTATTATCTTCCATTTTATATCCGTTATGTATTTTATATTTCAATTTGCAGTGGTGGGCTCTAGACCGCTAGGGAGCGCTAATGCGCTAATCCGCTTATAGCGTACCTAAATTATTTGTCAGCGTTACAGCGGATTAACTAACTTTTATAATTCATACGCGGATTTGCGCTATTTTTATTTAAAATGCAGTACTGCTAATAACTAATTATCTAGCAGTAAAAACGAAAAAAACTTATTCACGAGCTCGGACGACTGCTAACAGACTATATCCTGTCAGTGCCGGATGTGGTCCGTGACAAAAAAGCATCCCCCTCAGTCTCTTGGTGTGTGTACTCTCTCTAGCAGTTAGCAGTCAGTGTGTTACTCTGCAGCTACTTGTTTTCGAAGAGTCAGACGAAGACTTTTTAACATGGAGGGTGAACTTGTGGATGTTTCTCAGCGGCCTACGCGACGCGTCTGGATTTAAAAAAAGAAGTTCGCCACATTAGCACTCTTCAAAATGGCGTCCGCGACGGCCAAAGAAGCCAGGATTTTACAACAAAACACGGTAAAACAATTATTTCTTTGCTGAGAAAAAATATATTTCATAGCTGACGTTATAGCACAAGTTTTTCTGAGCTTGAGAGTTTCACGAAATGGTCAAATCTGCTGGATTTAAAAAAAGTAGTTCACCATTAGGACTCTTCAAAATGGCGTCCGCGACGGCCACAGAAATTAAGAACATAAAATAGCTGACAGGGCAGCAAACTTACATACTCAGGGAATCACAAGGAACTCAGGAGACAGAGGCAACAGGAGACAATGCCAGGACAACGATAAACACAGAGATACAGACTTATTTTTGATTTGATTTGATGTTTATTCATTCATTTTAAAAGAACAATACAAAACAGTTTCATCAGATACAAGAATACAAGTAGGATAAAATGAAAGGAGCAGAAAGAAGATGATATCTTATTATTATATCTGCCCCTTATTTCACAGTTTGTTCAACCAATGATAACCTTCAAACTACATCACAAAATGAATAACTCTACTTAATTTTTCTAATACACAAACTACATCACAAAATGAATAACTCTACTAAATTTTTCTAACTGTAATACACAAACACACTAAGCTACATCATAAGTACAACATAAGTACACAAACACACTAAGCTACATCATATATAGTTTTTGAGCAAGTCCTTTTTGACCTTTTTCTTAAATGTATACATTGATTTTGCATTTTTAACATCACTCTCCAGAACATTCCACAATCCAACTCCCTGAATTGAGGTAGACCGTCCCTTTAAGCTGGTTCTGAATTGTGGTTTGATGAATATCTCTGTCCCTTTGAGATTGTAATAACTTTGTCTTTTTATAAAATTTCTTTGGATATTTAAAGGTAATGTGTTATTATGAGCCCTATACATAACTGATAAAATACTATATTCTACCAATTCCTGGAATTTCAATAAATTTAGCTGAAGAAACAAGGTGTTTGATGGGTGACTGAAATGTTTTCTGGTGATTACTCTTACAGCTCTCTTTTGTAAAATAAAAACAGGCTTTGTAATTGTTTTGCACGCTTTTCCCCAAACCTCAATACAATAGATTAAATGTGGAACAATGATTGTGTTATACAACATATACAGAGCTTTATCAATTAAAAAATCCCTGACTTTATATACAGGTACATGAACACACAGCATGACAATCACAAACACCTGGACAACAAAATGGAGGAGATAAGCAAGACAATTAACAGAGAGACCAGGGAGTGTAGGGATGGGGACCCACCACCTGAGAGCAACATGCTTACAACTGTTATCTTGAAGTTCTAGGGTGTAGAGAGCCACAGAAACGGTTATGGTAGGCCGGATTTGGCCCACGGGCCTTGAGTTTGACACATGCGATCTAGTGGTACTAAAAGTAACAAAAGAAGAAAAAAAAAACAGCCAAATATGTCAGCAGTTTAGCTAACAGACTTTGGAATGGGTACATTTTGTCCTTGTCAAACCTGTTGAAGAGAACCAAACTAAATACTCTGAAACTCAAACAACTTACTGTATAACAGTTCATGCACCGCTAGTTGGCAGTGTAGTGCAAATATTGCATAACTTGCTGCTACCAATTGTTGAATTTAATTAGCGGATTAGAATTAGCTTCCCCTAATTTTCATAAGACATTAGTGCTTTTGAAATTGCGGACCTAAATAAATTAATTAGTGCTTTAGAAATAGCGGAACTAATTTTTGGATTAGCGTTGCCCACCACTGTCAATTTGTTGCTGATAATGTTTGATCTGTATTACACTGTATTGGTTTGTTAAGTGTCCTTGGGTGTCCTGAAAGGCGCTTTTAAATAAAATGATTATTATTATATTATTATTATTATTATTATCTGCTCCATAATTTAGATCACCAGGGACATGAGTTACCCTAAATGATAAGATTCTTGGAGCACACCACGTGAGTATCCTCTGCGTCAGTCCAAGGAGGGCCCGAGACCTTGTCCCTCCCTCTCTGTTGATGAAAGACACTGTGGTCCTGTTATCTGATTTCACCAGGATGTGCTGTCCAGCAATCAGACCCTTACTGAAGAAGTATTTTAATGACAGGAATACGACCAGCAACTCCAGGAAGTTGATATGTAATCTCGCTTCCCGCTCATTCCAAAGGCCGCGGGCGTTCTGATGTCTGCAGATCGCCCCCCATCCTGTTTTAGAGGCGTCCGTCGTGATTACTACACGAGACGACACCCTTCCCATTGAAACCCCTTCCGTGAAAACGGACGGGTCTCTCCAAGATTCCAGGACCCTCAGGCACTCTGAATCTATCCTAACCTTTCCTGCTTGGTTATAGTCAGGGCAGGTTGCGTCTGTTGGTTTAGCCATACTTGTATGGCCTGCATTTTCAGTAATGCGTGTGGCACACAGGGAATGGCTGCCGCCAAGAGGCCTAAAAGGCGTTGGCAGGTCTTCACAGGGACCCGATGGTCCAGTTTAAATCTTTCCAGGCAACGGCGAATGGAGGAAACTCGTTCCTTCGAGAGCCATGCTCTGTACCGGACAGTGTCGATCTGTACTCCCAGAAATACGGTAACCCGTGATGGAGTTAGATCGCTTTTTTGTAGGTTTATGACAAAACCGAGAGACTCCAGGTGAGAGATCACCCTATAGGAGTGTGACTGGGCCTGCATTCTGCTTCCAGCCAGAATCAGCAGGTCATCCAAGTAATTTCAACCTTGCTCTCGACGGAGGCAGTCGCAACCCTTCCCTCTCCTGTCCTTCCCCCCCCTGCTGCTGGCAGCTCCTCAGCTAAGCACCTCGAACGCAAATTAAGATGGATTGGAGGTTTGGGCATTCGATTCTACAAACAAGATCTCTACAGAAGGAACGGCACAAGGGGAGCCTTTCCACCCTCACAGAGTGACGGAGGATACGCCATGGATTCCGCCATGGATTCCGTGGATTCCTGGGAGTGCTCTGTGGAGGTGAAGAATCTTGGATTATATTGGATTATGATGGCAGCGCTTTGCTTTTTGGCGTTTGTGGAGCACTGGTCTATCGCAAAAGAGGGAGACTTCAGCAGGACTTAATGCCTGGAGCACCCGACGTCTGGTCTGCGCCGTGACCTCGAGAAATCAGCTGTTTGTGAGCTTATCCAGAGGGTGAACAGATCACCCACGGATTGGGACTCTGGACGCTGTGGTCAACATCAGAAATCAGCTGTTTGCGAGCTTATCCAGAGGGTGAACAGATCACCCTCGGATTGGGACTCTGGACGCTGTGGTCAACATCTGAGGTCAGAGCTTGGATCAGTGGAAAAAGTCCCGAATTGGATCACTTTGGAACAGAATCGCCCTTACAGACTGAAGGCCACAGAAATTACAATGTGTGCCTGATGTGAAAATATTTGTCAATTCTTATCTGACTCCCTTGGAAACAGCCTTGGGAAAGGCTGGATATCTAATTTCTCCTGAGATGTGCTTACTGTGGACAAAATAGCTGCTGTCTTGTCTTGTCTGCTACCCCCCCCGGAGAACTTTTCTATGAGCGTTATCGGAGGCATCCGGAATGTATCATGGACAGATCCTCCCTGCCTCAGTCTCAACATGCAACATGTAACTGTCCTTATGTGCTTATGGTATGGTTTTTACTGTGTCATGCGGTGTCTTGCAGACAAAATGTGATACATTTTTTTTAATACCAATGCTGTAACCCCCATGGTTCCTTACCTTTTTTTCACACCTTTGACCTTCATCCCGAGACGGATGAGAGAGGCCGCGCTGAAGAACATGTCATGTGTTTTGAATAAGCAGCAGCTTTACATACTCAACCACTCTCCTGGATGACTATGTACACATAATCACGTTGTATTGGTGAGAACTGGTGCAATGTTAATAAAAGCTCTTGTATCTCTTGTATTGTATCTTGTAATTCATGACCCTGAGTCCTTGATTCCTAAGGGGGGTCAGGGCCGCATCCAAACATTTAGTAAATGTACGATGAGCAATCTTTAAACCGAAGGGTAAGGCTTTGAATTCATAAGCATTCCCTTCGAACGCAAAGAGGAGGAACTTCCTATGTTTCCTCCACACGCCTATGTGGAAATAGGCATCTTTTAAATCCATTGTACATGCGTAGTCTCCTGGTCTCACAGACTGGAGAACTTGCCGCAGTGTAAGCATCTTGAACTTAAAAGTTTTAATTCTTTTGTTGATAGCCCTGAGATCCAGAATCGGTCTCAGGGAATGATCCTTTTTGGGTACCAGGAAGTATTTGCTGTAGTGGCCAGAGCGTAGTTTGCGTTCTGGGACCAAACTAATCACTCCCTTTTGCAACATTGTCAAAACTTCCTCCCTCAGCACGTGTGCACGTGTAGGGTTAATCTTAGATTGCAGCACCTCTGTGAAGCGGGACGGTCTTTTTGTGAACTGCAACCTGAGCCCGTGACATATTGTTGCCATGACCCAATCATTTGGTAGACATGCCTTCCAGGCCTACGCGTGCGCGCTAAGCCTTGACGGCATGCTGAATTGCTGCTCGTCGTGTTTTAGTGTGGAAGGGGTGGCCTTTGACCCCTCTTGCGCTCTCTCGAGCAGGTTGGTCGGCCCAACAGAAGATATCGCAAGATCTGACCGTCTCTGGCAGAGCTCGTGTATCTTCGCGTTGTTCATAGTTTGACCACATGGTTTGTGTTTTATAAAAATGAGACTCGAGTCAAGAACCAGGGCAGTCTGTGCTTTGGTACTTTTATTTTTGTACATGCCTGAAACAGTGTTTGTTTTGTTTACACATACAGTAGGCGAGTCATGTTTGGTGCACGCGCACATGTCACCAGCTCCTCGTAGTATTTTACAAGGAGAGACTGGGCTCAAAAAGTTAGGTTCCCGTACCACGTGGGCGGGCAAACCTGTAAAATTATCAGTTCGTCCTGCTTCATCAGGTCCGAATCTGCTTTCCACACGGGGTCACTGAAGAGGCCCTCGGCCGGTACTGGAAATTTTCACTGTCACCAGCGGGTCTCTTCCGTGGAAGGCCACGCATGTCTTCCTTTGGGGGTGCAAAGCTTTTCCTCGGCAACCCCTCACGGAGGGCTTCCGCCTGTTTGCGTCTTTGTTCCAGCCTGGCCTGGACGCATACCAGGGCTCCCCCAAAGAGTCCCGTCGACTCGATCGGGTGCTGGAGGAAAGTGGACCTCTGGTTTTCCGGGAGGTCTGACAATGTTAGCCAAAGATGGCACTGGACGACAACTATTTCCGCCATTGCTTTGCCTTGGGAAATGGCTATTGTCCCCATCATGCAGAGCATGAGGTCAGAGGCACGGCGGGCTTCCTCCATGGCCTCCGTTGCGGCTTGCTCGTCTTTTGTTACCTTGATATCCTGCAGTTTTTCTGCCAGGTACGCCTGCACCATGGTCGATGCATTCATAGCATGAGCCGCAATGCTCTGAGCCCTGTAGCACTTCTCAAGTTGTTTCTCCGAAGCGCGGCAGGCCCTGCTGGGTAGCGATGGTTTTGTCCCCGTGGCTGCGGTGGCCAGGTGAGCAGCCAGAGTTTCCTCTATCAGAGGTGCGCTGGCGAGGCCCACTGTCTCCATCCAGGAGTCAGGATAGTGGCAGTGTGATGGGAGCTCCGGGTTCCGCCCAGGAGCGTTCGAGCTCCATGAGGAAGTCCGGAAAAATTGGCATTTTTTGTGATGTTGACGGTTGCTTCGCATAGAAGTAGTTTCACGCCAGCCTCGTACCCTGTTGGCGAGGTGTGGGGTCTGGCCACGGGACCTCTAGGGCATCCGCCGCTCTATGGCACAGGTTGAACAGAGCAGGGACCGACAAGTCCGGTTCCGGTAGGATTTGCATCAGGTTCTGGGAGGAATCCACACTTTCTCCTCTGTAACCGTACTCGGCGTCTTGGTCAGACACTTCAGGCATCGAGTCCTCGACGGCAACTGAGTAGTCTGAGACATTGTCCTCTCCGACTCGACTGCTGCATTCCAGGTCCACGTTCTCGAGCACCGGTTCGGGAGCAAGCAGCTTCGTGCGACGTGCAACCTTCAGCGCAGCGGCCTTAAACATGCATTTAGCCAACGCGTCCGTGCGGCGTTTCCTCACTACCGCCAACATTTGACGGCAGTGGGAGCAGGAGTCGGGGACTTCTAGCGCTTACCTCGCATGCAGGATCCCTAGGCAGACATGACAGGCCTTGTGGGTGTCCTTCGCCAAGAGGGAGTAGCCGCATCCGCTGGGACATGGGTACGAGCGAGGGCTCGTCGTCCTGTTGGTTTTCTTCTTCTTTGTCCTCCGTTTTCCCTTCTCGGGAGCCATGTCCGGAGACGAGAAGCGGTCCAAGTTTACTTTTGTTCGAAGTCGTCCTCTCCATTGTCTTGCTTTTGCTGGTTAGCCTGCTAATGGTTAGCAGGGGGTTGTGACGCAGTTAGCGCCATCGAGCGGAGCAGCTGCGGAAAGAGAAGAAAACTTCGAGGTAAGTAGAAAAACGCTGGACTAGCTTTCGCCAACCCAGCAGTACGCAGGATAATTTCTCTGTACGCTCAGTGTAGGGAGCAAGCTCACCTCAGTCGAGCGATGTGACAACAGAGAAGTCCCACAAAGTTCAGGTGTTAAGCGAGGTGAAGGGCAAAAAAGAGAAAGATGGCCGGGCCCTAGCCGTAAAGGCGTGATTGTATTCCTTCAGGTAATCGCGCGGGGGCGCAATTCCCATGGCAAGTATGTTGCATCGAGTGACTGACTGATAAGGGAACTAGGAAGAAAGAGAGAAGGACAATTTTAAGAAATATCAAACAAAACTTTCTCACACATTACCACTCAACACAAAGTTTTTAACATTGGACCCTGTGTCGTCAAACGGGTTATTCACTAAACTCTCGGTCATGTGCTCACTCAGTTTGCACTACTTCTCATATTTGCACTAATGTTTGTATTACATTACTGCCTATACATAGTTCCCATGTGACGTCATTCTGTGGGTTGTCCTGTTTGACCCTCCCACAGGAAGGCTAAGCTGTAGTTGGAGCGCATTCTAATGGATGTCCATTTTTCACGTTGTTTTTTTTTGTTAATTTCTAATTAATTGCAATGGTTACTTCGTGTTGTGTCAGTGGGTGTTCCAGTCGGGTAGACGTTTGGGCAACGCGCAGGTTTCACTTAATCCAAAAAAAAGTAAACGTGAAGGATTTATCTCATCGGAGAAGCTCACTGCAGCCCCTCCTCTCTCTGAGTCTGGCTCGGATCTGCTCTGGAAGACGTCGTCCTTTTGGCCGGTAAACAAAATATTCTACATAAATCATTTTGTGAAACTATGTCAGAACAATGTTAGAGTACAACTGTCTGTGTGTTAGAGCTGGTTTTTTTTTTTTCATTATTTAGCAAACCGTCTTGCATGCTGTGGCTAGCTTAGCATCTCGCTAACGCGACAACGGCCTCCTCACGGTCCACCGGGACCGGCGGGGAGACCGTCCCAGTTGGAGAAGGAGGACGGGAGCCAAGTCGTGCGGGCGACGCGTCGGTCCCATGGGACGTGCCCCCGCGGCCGCGACGGATCCACGCCGTCCGACCTGAGCTCGACGGACCCTCGCTCCAGATGCTACCAACATGCTAACTTCCAACACGGTAAAACTCAAAGTGCTGGTTCTGGTCTGTGTTCAGCTTGGACTGTTTGTGCTGGCTGTGTGTTATTTTAGTTAAACCTTTTTTCAATCAATCAATCAATCAATCTTTATTTATAGAGCCCTTTTCAGCAGCCAGAAGGTGCACAAAGTGCTGAACAATACAGAAATAAAACAAACAATCAAAAATAACAATAAAAAACAGCCAGTTAAAAATTAAAAACAATTAAGACCTAACAACAATTAAGACCTAACAAGAATGTCAAAGAACTACTGTACTAGGTATTAAAAGCCTGCCTGAATAAAAAGGTTTTAAGATTAGATTTAAAAGACTCCATATGAGTGATGGAGCGCAAGTCCAGAGGTAGCTTATTCCAGAGACTGGGTGCAACGACAGAAAAGGCCCGGTCACCCCAACGTTTGTAGTTGGACTTTGGGATGGACAGGAGAAATGTATTAGATGATCTCAGTGTTCTCCTATATTCACGGACAGTTACGAGATCAGTCAAATATAGTGGGGCAAGACCATTGAGTGCTTTAAAAGTGAATAATAAAATTTTGAATTTAATTCTAAAATCAATTGGAAGCCAATGGAGAGAAAATAAAACAGGGGTAATGTGTTCACGTCTGGAAGTGTTGGTTAAAAGTCTAGCTGCAGCATTTTGGACCAATTGAAGGCGTCTAATGGAGGATTGGGAAATTCCCGCATACAGGGAATTACAGTAGTCAAGTCTTGAGGTGATAAAAGCATGAATGGCCTTTTCTAAATCAAAACGATTTAAAAAAGGTTTAACTTTGTATAAAAGACGTAATTGATAAAAACAGGCCTTGACTACAGACGCTATGTGTTTATCAAATTTTAAGTCCTTGTCAAATGTCACCCCCAAGTTTTTAACTGTTGGTCTGCATTTGGAAGTTAGAGCACCAAAGTTACAGGGAGCATCATCGCCGAAGAAGATGCATTCTGTCTTTCCTTCGTTTAAAAACAAAAAATTACGGTGAAGCCACTGTTTAATGTCGTTAATACAATCAGAGTAGGGAGTGAGAAGATTACTGTTTTTGGGTTTCATTGGTAGATAAATTTGTACATCATCAGCATAGCAGTGAAAAGAAAAATTATGTCTGGCTATTACTGATCCAAGAGGCAGCATGTACAGTGAGAAGAGGAGAGGACCAAGAATAGAACCCTGTGGCACACCACAAGAAAGAACGGCAGTGGAGGAAGAAAGAGTGTCCAACATGACAGAGAATGTTCTGTTGGTCAAGTAGGCAGTGAACCACTTCAGTGCTGTACCAGAAATTCCAACATAACGTTGTAGGCGAGATAGAAGGACAGTGTGGTCTACTGTATCAAATGCAGCTGTGAGGTCCAGCAACACCAGTGCAACGGGACACTTGGCATCCATGGACATGGAAATGTCATTATGGACTTTTAACAAGGCTGATTCAGTAGAATGACGGGATCTAAAACCAGACTGAAATGTTTCAAAAATACCATGATTTTCCAAAACAGGTTGTAACTGCATAAAAACATTTTTTTCTAAAACTTTAGATAAAAAAGGCAGATGAGAAATAGGTCTAAAATTGGATAAAATTGATAAAAAAAATTTAGCTGGTTAGATCTGATTGAGACAGTTTACACATCTTTTTTGGATTTAAAGCTGTGAAGCTCTGTGCTGTGAAGCCGGTGTGCGCTCCTTGTAGTAATTAAATAATTAATGATATCGGAGTAATTACTTTGTGACAAGTTGTCTGATTCGTCTGGCATGATTTCTTTCTCAAACTCATTTAACACTAGGATGACTGAATTTTCAAGATCCTGAGGACAAACCCCCTCCTTCTTCTCAACCATTAGTGGGCCATTAACTACCTTTTGTTATAAATATGCGTGCACACAACTCAGACACCCCCACCACACCAGACTGCATTCCAATGTTTCCACCAGGTAAGTAAGACTCTGCTTGCACTTCCCCCTTAGCCAGAAGAGAGGCCCTGACCTGAATTCACACATAACAGACCCTGAAGTTATCTCACAGTTGAACAATTTGGGACATCCACTGAACGGAAAGCTTTGTCTGCTCCAGAACAATTTTATGCATAAAATTGTCTTATTCTGCTGTGCTGATTATCCTGTAACCCTGATGTTCTGTCAAATTAATTATTTTGCTTACAAGTACTGTCTCTCTCCTTGTCCTTGGCACATGTATATACGGTACGTGCCGGCACATGCAGGTGGCCCATTGCTGTGTTCTACAACATGCTTGACCTATTGTTGTCCATCACCTGACGGACCAACACAGGTTACATGACCTGGGGTCAACTGACAAAATGACACAGGTCACACGACATGAAGTCAACTGACGGACCGACACTGGTCACACGACATGAGGTGAACTGACGGACCGACACAGGTCACACGGCATGAGGTCAACTGACGTACCGACACAGGTCACATGACCTGAGGTCAACTGACGGACCGACACAGGTCACATGACCTGAGGTCAACTGACGGACCAACACAGGTCACATGACCTGAGGTCAAGTGACGGACCAACACAGGTCATACAACATGAAGTCAACTGATGGACCGACAAAGGTCACATGACATGAGGTCAACTGACGGACAGACATAAGTCACATGACATGAAGTCAACTGACGGACCAACACAGGTCACATGACCTGAGGTCAACTGACAAAACAACACAGGTCATACAACATGAGGTCAATTGATGTACCGACATAGGTCACATGGCATGAGGTCAAGTGACGGACCGATACAGGTCACATGACCCGAGGTCAAGTGACGGACCAACACAGGTCACATGACCTGAGGTCAACTGACAAAATGACACAGGTCACACGACATGAAGTCAACTGACGGACCGACATAGGTCACACGACCTGAGGTCAACTGATGGGCCGACACAGGTCACACGGCATGAGGTCAACTGACGTACCAACACAGGTCACATGACCTGAGGTCAACTGACACAACAATACAGGTCACATGACATGAAGTCAACTGATGGACCGACATCTGTCACACGGCATGAGGTCAACTGACGTACCAACACAGGTCACATGACATGAAAACTGAGGGACCGACACAGGTCACTTGACCTGAGGTCAAGTGATGGACCGACACAGGTCACATGACCTGAGGTCAACTGACAAAACGACACAGGTCACACGACATGAAGTCAACTGACAGACCGACACAAGTCACATGACCTGAGGTCAACTGATGGACTGACATAGGTCACATGACCTGAGGTCAACTGACGGACCGACACAGGTCACATGACCTGAGGTCAAGTGATGGACCAACACAGGTCACATGACCTGAGGTCATCTGACAAAACGACACAGGTCATACGACATGAAGTCAACTGACATACCGGTATAATGGACCAGATTGCACATTTATATACGGTGCGGCCCATTGCCGTGTTCTACAACATGCTTGACCTGGCAACGATAAATGCTTATGTGTTATACAAAGCCTGCACTGGGACCAAGGATTTTGGACTAAGGGGTAGGGGGTGGGGGATGTAGGTGTAGAATTAATGGGTCATTAGCAGGGTCATTAGCATGTGAATCGACATTATATAGCCCACTAAAAGGGACCGGGGGATTTAGAAGCCAAGTTCCCTTGCGCAAAAAAGCGCAGCCTTAGTCAAATTAGTGTTAACTCCGACCACTGCCATTTTGCTCTTGTTCCTTGGTGAAGCTGTGGTAGCTCATGTTTTTGTCCGTATAATTTGCTCTGCTTGTTCGCCATCTTGCCTTCTCTGCCTTTAGATGTGGTGCGGAAACCGGTTTGCGCAATACTGGGGGTGTGTCTGGGAACTATGTATAGTCATACTACTGTTTACATTCACTGTTTACATTTATTAATACGGTTTACATTTATTACTACTGCTTTACATTTATTACTACTGTTTACATTTACACTACTTTTATCTACACTACTGCAGATACATATACAGCATTCTCTGACTAGCCTTATCTAAGGATGCCAAATGTGCCTTATGTGCCTCACTGCATATGCCACTTTGCCTCTATACCAACATCAACTACCTCATACATATACTGTGTACATTAACTTATATGCTGCTGTGCCACTCTTTGCAAATGTCAATGCTAGAACCTTCAGTTTATTTTATAGATATACTTTTTATACTTTTTATACTACTATGCAAAAACTCAGGACAGTATTACACTTTTATTATTTCATTTTATGCTTATGTTCATTGGGTGTTTGGTGTTTTAGGGGTGTTTGGTGTTTCAGTGTTGGTGTAAATTTTCATACTTTTATACTATTATGAAAAAACTCAGGACAGTGTTACACTTTTACTATTTTATGCTTATGTTTATTAAATGTTTTAGTGTTTAGTGTTTAGATGGTTACTGTTGCACCGAGGGACTGAGAGAAACGCAATTTCGGTCCTGTGTATGTCCTGTACATATTGCAGTTCTGACAATAAAGTTGACTTTGACTTTGACAAGGTTACATTTATTAAGTAAAAAGAAGAAAACAAGATGCTCCAAATACAAGATTTGTCACCTAAAATCATGTTTCAAAATATTATGGAACCAAACCACAATGGAGGGCATATTCAGAGCTCCAAATATAAAAGTCTGGCTGGCATCTTTGCCTGTGCCACACCCAGATGCCCTAATACTTTCAAACCTCATTTTAAATCATTAATAATCTACAAAGTGGAAAATAGCTTGTGTTACTGAAGTATCCATCCATTACTTTCACTTGCTTCTTCCTTTCTGTGTTACAGGGGTCACTTGTGCCCACATCCAAAGTGAAAGGGAGTACACTGGACAGATTGCACGTCCATCACAAGGACACAGAAACAAATGACCATTCACACCATGAACTAGTGCTGTTGCATTCTTTCTGCTTTTTTGGGTTATCAGTGTTGGGGCAGCCCAGTGGCACAGATGGTAGAGCTCTTGCCTCTCAGTGATACCTGTCAGTAAGTAGGTTGCCGGATCGAAGCCCAGCTGGGGACCTGATGATTGGAGTTAGCATGTTTTCTCTGTGGGATTTTGCAGGGTACTCGTTTCCTCCCACCAAAAACATGCATGTACAGCTAATTGATAACTTTAATTTGTCCCTAGGTGTGAGTGAGAGTGAATAGTTGTTTGCTTTGTTTGTATCTATGTGTCCCTGTAATGGACCTGTCCAGGGTGCCCCTTACCTCTTGCACAGTGATGGCTGAATATGGGTACCAATGACCCCTGTAACCTCAAAAGAAGTAGATAAAGATGATGGATGGATGGATGGATGGATGGATGGATGGATGGATGGATGGATGGATGGATGGATGGATGGATGGATGGATGGTCGGTTGTCAGTGTGTACAACCACCTGATCCCTCCAGTTCATGAAGCTGGCAATGGAAACTAAAATTGTGATGAATAAATTATAATGACCCTCTGTCAAGTAGGACATGGTACAATTTATGCTTCTTAACTGCTCTGCAGTTTTACTATCTGGTTTAATGCTTTGTCTTTATACTTGCTACTAGTAATTTGTACTAGATTTGTTTTAGCCTTTTGCTAAAAAAACAAACAAACTTGTAAATAAAAAGTCTAATCCTGGGAGCTCTTAGATGAAAATCTAGATTTCAAAATGTTTGATTGAGATCTAAACATTTTGCTAAGTGCAGCTTGGTTTTACCTTTGTGCTAAAGGTACTTTTATGAAAACATGAAACAAGAGAGAAGACCTAAAAGTGTTTTGTCAGTTCTATTTACACTGAATGATGATCTGACTACAATGTAAATAAAACTGCCAGAACATGGATGGTCTTCAGGCATAGGTTCTATTCAAACACAATTAGTTGCACTTTACACATGATAGAGCATAAGTCTATGATGGTTTGGGGAAAACACAAAACTAGTATAAGGAATTTTTAGTGGTTTCTTTCCATGAAGACAGCATATCATTGTTCTATATAACATGGGGTAGAGTTATAGCAGTAGCAACAAAGTGTCCGTGATGAGATACCATGATACACCAGCCTTGCTTGGTTTTCAAAATTTGAAGCAGGACTGGCAATGAAGGCTTCATGTCTAAGCAATGCCTGTGATCATGGCAAGATCACTGAAATGATCCAGGGCAGATGAGAAGGCCATCATGGTATCATCATACTACCATGGCATGATCTTCTAGTTGCAACCAGAGATAGTTTCAGTCATCCCAGGGTGGGTGTATAAACCATAGCTATAATGCAGGAGATCTTCTCAGGTTGTAGAGAACAGCAGGGTAAATTTTTATTTGGTGAGGAATAAAAGCATAGCAGCATCACAACTGCCTTCATACCGAAAGAGTGTTTGTGTAGGCTCTCGATTGTCCAGAACATGGAAATCATAGTTTATTTTTTGCTTAAGGCAACTGGATTTCTTTTCCTGTTTGTTTTTTAATAGAGCTTTCACTTCTGCTCAGAGCTTATTTGGTTCAAACAGAACAGTGCAGAGAGTCAAGCTTCAAAACTGCAGTGAGTTGCTCCTTTTACATGAGCTGAACTCACAGCTCCCTCGACCTCCGCTCCCCCTGAGGGTCATTACAGTCTTTGCTGGCCTGGTCCCCATGAAGGTACAAATTAAAGGGAGACTCCCTGGGGATTCAGAACTTTACTGTATGCTTTGGAAAATAATTGGAATCTGATACTCCTGCCTTTTTTTCCCAGGGTTGTTTAATGCAGTTTAATATAGATGATTTTCTTTACCCATCTCTTAAACCACCTCTATTGTCAATGTCCAAACTATAACACTTTAATTAACTGTAAAGTATAACTGTCCTCAGACAGTGTATTTTTCCTCCTCAAAACGTACCAGTCCATGCCCAATTTTGGAATTGACAGTCGTCATAAGTTCAATGGCAATTTGTACTATCTGCACCGACTCTAGCCCAAGTCAGCTAAAACAACTCAAATGAGTGATTTCCTGTACGCTGATGATGCAGCATATGGCACCAAGTAGGCAGCTGCGGCTGAATGTTAGAGCAGTCATCCTCCAAATGGGAGAGTTGAGGGTTTGATTTCACCAGCAGTCACATGCTGAAGTGTCCCTGGGCAAGAAACTGAACCCCTCATTGCCTCTGTGTCCTATTGGTGTATGAATGTGATCTAAAACACTGATTGCAGATTCAGATTAGCTTTGTAGAGACCTAGTAGAGTGCTGTATGAATGGGTAAATCAGGGTGCAGAATGCAGATTGTACTGTAAAGCGCTTTGAGTACCTTGACTACTGGTAGATAGAAAGGTGCTATATAAGGGGGGGCGGCCGTGGCGTAGTGGTAATGGCAGTCGTCCCCCGATCGGAAGGTTGGCGGTTCGAATCCCGGTTCCCCACACCATGTGTCGCTGTGTCCTTGGGCAAGACACTTAACCCCGAGTTGCTCCCGGTAGGACTGGAAAGCGCCTTGCATGGCAGTCTGCCGCTACCGGTGTATGAATGTGTGCATGAATGGGTGGATGGTTGGTATTGTAAAGCGCTTTGGGGCGACTCATAGGGGGCTAGAAAGCGTTATATAAATAAGCTCCATTTACCATTTACCAAGTCCCATAACTTGCCGCTAAATAAAACATTTTTAACAACTCTTGCAAAGATTAATCCCTAATATTAACAGATGACTTTGAGATCAAGAAAGTGTTCAAATTTACCTATCTGATTTTACTTTGACCTTGAGACCAAGATCAACAAGAAAGTCAGCAGAGCTGTTCACACATTCTGTTCACCCAATGTAAGATACTTCAGTCACAAGGGACTGTTCCTCGGCACTGAAACAACAGTTTGCAATACAATTGTCATTTCTATCTCGAGCCTTAAGCCCTGCCCCACCTCACCCTGGGGGGGCGGGAGATAATGTGCTGGATGGGCAGGCCGGGTCGGTTTCGGGCTTTTGATTGAGTCAGGATCAGCCGCAATCCAATTACAGTATATGAAAACATGGCCAGCCATACAATCACCAGCCACACGCTGCCATTACACCGCAAGCTGACCAGCCTTGAAAGAGGTAAAAAGTTCAGTTAAGCTTCAGATGGGACTATACTGTCAGGAAGTGATCCATCACCCAAATGGACGTTCATTCAGCCACTGCACTCAGCAGACATGTGCAGCCGATGACCCTAACAGGTGAGATAACAAAGCAAGCATGTCAAATTCCAGCCTGAGCTGTCCTTGTGTCTGAGTAATTCAGAAGAATGCAGGCAGAAACAGGGTTTTAGTGCTCTTTTACAGCAATGAAAGGACAAACACCCCCTCAGCTCCGATCTTCTGGCCTATTCAGCCAAGTGTCTCTGACCGTTA
>JBBPBX010057028.1:5889-22567 GCA_038048925.1 Garcialebias charrua | reverse complement strand
ACCCGGAGGAGCTGTTAATGAAAATCTGCGGCCGCTAGCACGCACTCACTCCACCGCTGCTGGGTCCACCTTTAACAATATCAGGATGTGTGTGGTCAACGCAAGATTTTATTTTTTATTTATTTCTACATTTTGTTAATTTTAAGATGCAATACAAAACAATCCCACAAACGATAGCATACAAAATAAAAAAATGAAAGGTAACAGAAAGAAGAAAAAATCGTATTATGTCTGCCCCCTTTTTCAAACAATTAGTTCAAACAAAAATAATCTTCAAGTAACATAACAAAATGATTAACTTTTTCTAAATTTTCTAAGTCTAATACAATCCATATCCCGCTATTTTATATATATAATTTTTTTACAGTTCAGTTTTGATCATTTTCTTAAATGTACACATTGACTTGGCCTTTTTAACATCACCAAACAATTCCACAATCTAATTCCCTGTATTGAGGTAGACCAGTGTTTTTCAACCACTGTTCCGTGGCACACTAGTGTGCCGCGAGTGATCGTCAGGTGTGCCGTGGAAATTATCCAATTTCACTTAACTGGTCTAAAAATATTTTTTGAAAACAAATTAATTATCTGCAAATAATATGCCATTTTCGAGTGTCTGTGCTATAGTAGTGTCTAACAGCGTAATCATGTAATTTCCTTATCACTAGATAGATGGCAGTATGGAACATAGCATTGCACATTAAAACAAGAGAATTAGTGATACATGAACGTGACATGTAGCGGTGACAGCTTTGCATCTAGCTAGCAAAAAACTGAAAACAGAGAGAGACTGAGAGCTGTTGAGGAAGAGCTTCGTGTGCGTCTTTCTTCAATTCCTGCCAGAATATCAGCTTTGTGTTCATCCAAACATGCACAGGTTTCACACTAAGTGAGTAAAATGTAGAGAGAATGGCTAACAGAATGCTAGTGGACAGAATTAGTTTGTAAAACACTTTCAAGTTTTCTACAACCTCTTTAAATTTAAGACCACATTGTGGTGGTAGTGTTCGGGTGTATTTTTGAAGACATGTTAACTGCAATTTGAAATAAGAAATATAAAATATGATAAAAGTACATTTTTGTGTTTATTTCATTCCTATTCAAGACACTTTGATAAGAATGACTATATATTTAATATAGGCGGATACAGAGTATCTTTGTTTACAATTTTGGTTGGTGGTGTGCCTCGGGATTTTTTCAATGAAAACACTGTGCCTTGGCTCAAAAAAGGTTGAAAAACACTGAGGTAGACGACCCTTCAAACTGCAGTATTTTCTGGTGTATAGGTCGCACCTGAGTATAGGTCGCACTATCCAATTATTGCCAAAGAATTGGGAAAAATCCATATATAGGTCGCACCTGAGTATAGGTCGCACCTACGTCAAAATGTGGACCGTGTTTAGCTCTGCTGCAAATGTCTCTTCCACAGGAGCGCACAGCAAGGCTTTTAAGAAGATTAACACTTAAAAACAATTAATTGTTTGATAAAAAATTATAGCAAATATGTGTCTGAGCTGAACTTTTCTTTAATAAATGAATAATTTTAGCAGGATAAACACCTAAAATTATATATTTGTTAGCTGACATTATTGTAGCACTTTGGGATTTTAATTAATGAAAAGTGCATTATAAATTGAATTCATTATTATTATTATTATTATTATAAGAGTGTGTCTCAGTTTAATTTTTGTTAATAAATGATTACAAATCAGCTTATTTTATAAAAAAAAACATATATAGGACCTGAGTATAGGTCGCAGGCCATGAAAAAATGATAAAAAGGTGCGACCTATACACCGGAAATACGGTAGTTCTGTATTTTGGTTTTACAAATATCTCTGTCCCTTTAAGATTATAGCAACTTTATCTTTTGACTAAATGTATTTTGATATTTAAATGTGTTATTCTGAGCCCTATACATAACTAATA
Source organism: Garcialebias charrua (assembly GCA_038048925.1). Classification (NCBI taxonomy): domain Eukaryota; kingdom Metazoa; phylum Chordata; class Actinopteri; order Cyprinodontiformes; family Rivulidae; genus Garcialebias; species Garcialebias charrua. Next base: position 20,638 of record JBBPBX010057028.1, on the reverse strand, counting down.
AAATACAGGTATCCTCAAGTTACGGCGATCCGACTTTACGAATGCGTTTTATGAACGTGCTCCCTTTGAAAAGCAGCAGAAAATACGGTACCGAAACGAAACTTAGGGGCGCTTGAAAGTTACAGGAGGGAAGGGGGGAGCTGGAAACAAAACTTAGGGGAACTGGAAACTTATAGGAGGGGGGTTTCCACTGACACACTCAGTGGAAACTTACAGAGCAGGCAGACCTCTGGACCTCGTGTGGAAATACAGGAGGAGTGGAGGACAGCTGAGCAACGAGCTAACATGCTAGCAACGAGCTAACATGCTAACAAATGTTGCTGTAAATGCTGTGGACCTCGTGAAGCAAGCTGCAGAGCTCGGAGGTGCACGAGCTAACATGCTAACAGATGGAGGAAGAAATGTCTAGCTCCCATTAAGAAATTAACTCTTTTTTTCATTCATTATGGCTCCTAAATGTATGTGGTTTTTGATGATTATGTAGGGTAATGTGTTAGGATAGGCTAAGTGCTTGGTAAAAATACAGTACTGTACGTATGAGGTGCCCTTTGGATGTATGAGGTGCAAGTATGAGGTGCCGTTTGGACGTATGTTTGAGTTCCAAAATTTACGTGTTACGGACGGGCGTAGGAACGGAACTCGTTCGGAAGTCAGGGACTACCTGTGTGTGTGTATATATATATATATATATATATAATTAATTATTATTATTATTATTGTGTTTTGTCATTTATTAACAGCTGTCTAATTTCAGGTTATGTGCCATCTGCTTTCAAACACGCTGTGGTCAGGCCTCTTCTCAAAAAACCAGGCCTAGATCCTACAGCTCTCTCTAATTTCAGACCAGTTTCCCATCTGTCATTTCTATCAAAGGTCCTGGAAAAGATTGTTTTTACTCAACTTCAATCTTTTCTTGAGCACAACAACCTGTTTGAAAAATTTCAGTCAGGTTTTCGAGCTCGTCACAGTACTGAATCTGCACTGCTCAAAGTGCAGAATGACATTCTTCTGTCCCTGGATGCAAAAAACCCTGTTCTGCTGGTGATGTTAGACCTCTCAGCAGCTTTTGACACCGTTGACCATCAGGTACTAATCAACCGCTTGTCTCAGCTGGTTGGCCTCCAGGGAGCTGTGCTTGAGTGGTTCAAATCTTACCTGACTGGGAGAACCTTTTCTGTCATGATAGGCGATCTGTCCTCCTCTTCATCAACCCCTCTGACCTCTGGCGTACCACAGGGATCCATTCTGGGGCCAGTCCTCTTTTCTCTTTACATGCTGCCATTAGGATCAATCATTGCACGTCATAATCTGTCTTTTCACATGTATGCAGACGATTTACAAATCTATCTGCCAGTCACTCCCAACCCCTCACTCAGTTCAAACACTCTTGTCAACTGCTTAAATGACATTAAGTACTGGCTGTCTCAAAACTTCCTCCACCTAAACACAGATAAAACTGAATGCATTTTATTTGGTGCACCCGATGACACCAGCAACATCCTTCCCAGTCCCAGTGTTGGTTTTCCCCTCCCCCACTTCAACCCGGTGGTCAGAAATCTTGGAGTGCAGCTTGACTCCAACTTAAAGTTTGATAAACAGATCAGTTCTGTTGTCAAGACCAGCTTTTTCCAGCTCCGTCTGCTCTCCAAAGTCAAGTCATTTCTCAGCCGTGGTGATCTGGAGAAGGCCATCCATGCCTTTGTGACCTCCAGACTTGACTATTGTAATGCTTTGTATGTTGGTATTAATCAATCCTCCATCTCCCGTTTACAGCTTGTACAGAACTCTGCCGCGCGCTTTTTGACCAACACACGAAAATATGAACACATCACTCCTGTCCTGTCCTCTCTACACTGGCTCCCGGTTCAGTTCAGGATACAGTTCAAGCTGCTCCTGTTTGTTTTCAAAGCTCTGAATGGACTTGCACCTCTGTACATCTCAGAACTTTTGAAAGTCCATCAGCCCAGCAGAGCTTTACGATCTGCCAGTCAACACCTGCTGGAGGTGCCTCGCTCAAGGTACAAACAATGGGGAGACCGGTCATTTTCTGTTGCCGGCCCAAAAGCCTGGAACAGCCTCCCCCTTGAGCTGCGTGCCACCTCTGATCTGACTCTGTTCAAAACCAGACTGAAGACCCACTTGTTCAAAAAAGCTTTCAATGTGTAACTTTTATTACTTTTGGTATTTTAGTATGTAGCATTTCTTTTATTTCCATTGCCTTCTTTTATTACTGTTGTTTTTTATTCTATTTTCACTGATTTATTGTTCCAGTTTATTCATCTTTTTATCCTGTTAAGCACCTTGGTCAATGCAAGGCATTGTAGGAAGGTGCTATACAAATAAAGTTTATTATTATTATATTATTATTATATATATACTATAATCTTGCAAATCATGGAACTTCACTTACTTCAGTTGATAAGTAATGTGCTTGATGGGTGACAGTAATGCTTTCTGGTGATAATTCTTAAAGCTCTTTTCTGTCAAACAAAAATAGGCTTTGTGATTGTTTTACACGCTTTCCCTCAAACATCAATACAATATATTAAGTGTGGAACAATGATTGTGTTGTACAACAAATACAGAGCTTTATCATTTAATAAGTCTCTGACTTTGTACAGTACTGCAATATATTTAGCTATTTTTCTTCTTACAGAATGTATGTGATGTTTCCATGTCAGTTTGTCATCAATGATAACAACAAAAACTTCACCTCATTCACTCTACAAATCTCAACACCCTCAATTTTAAATGGAACATCAACAGTTCTTCTTTTTATTATGGAATATCATGTAATTAGTTTTATCTCCCTTTAATTATAATTTATTAAGTTTAAACCAAGTTTGTAGTTTAACAAATTCTGTCTTCATCAACTCCAACATTTGTTCTATATCTTTACCCAAACAAAAAAATGTGGCATCATCAAAGTCAAAGTCAACTTTATTGTCAGAACTGCAATATGTACAGGACATACACAGGACCGAAATTGCGTTTCTCTCAGTCCCTCGGTGCAACAGTAACCATCTAAACACTAAACACTAAAACATTTAATAAACATAAGCATAAAATAGTAAAAAAAGTGTAACACTGTCCTGAGTTTTTTCATAATAGTATAAAAGTATGAAAATTTACACCAACACTGAAACACCAAACACCCCTAAAACACTAGCCTGGCCCTCGCCTTCCTGCACAGCTCCGCTCAATTCTCATTTCCCTTCACTTCACAGTCTGGGACTTCCCCCATCCACAAGGATTTCTCCGGTAGATTTTTGTTCGGACCAATCAGAGAACAGAAGGCGGAGTTTTGAACGACGTCGACTGACGTCGTCATTCAAAATGGCTGCCGCCACGAAGGAATTTTCAATAAAACAAGGTAAAAAACTATTATTTCTCTGCTGAGAAAAATATATTTCTTAGCTGACGTTATATCAGAAGTGTTCCTGAGCAATCAGAGAGCAGAAGGCGGAGTTTTGAACGATGTCGACTGACGTCGTCATTCAAAATGGCTGCCGCCACGAAGGAATTTTCATCAAAACAAGGTAAAAAACTATTATTTCTCTGCTGATAAAAAATATATTTCTTAGCTGACGTTATATCAGAAGTGTTCCTGAGCTTAACAGTTCCTAAATCAATTCACGAAATGGTCAAATCTGCTGGATTTAAATAGTTTCGGTTTGACATTTTCCAAACAGCCTCGGGTGCGCTACGAAAATAAATGATAAAAAATCGAATTTTATCTCAAATGTTTTATCTAGGCCAACAGTCAGTAAATTAGAGCCATATAATTACACACTGGTGGCAGAAAAAATATCCACCGAGTGTAGAAAGTTCATTCTCAATAGTCCAGGTATCAAATCCGCTCATTCTCAATCAGTTCATCTGGACAGTTTCTTTTTAGTAGAAACGTTTCACCCTCACTCCAGAGGGCTTCGTCAGTCAGAGCAGTCCAAAGCAAACTGAAGCTACCCCACCAAGTAAACAACTTAAGTGGACCAACCAGTTTGCTGTAGCCAAGATGGTTTCTGGGGGCTTGTCCCTCGTCGACTCCTCCCAGGCAGGCAGACATGTCCAAAGTGGTTCAAGACCAGAAAGTTCATTCTCAATAGTCCAGGTATCAAATCCGCTCATTCTCAATCAGTTCATCTGGACAATTTCTTTTTAGTAGAAACGTTTCACCCTCACTCCAGAGGGCTTCGTCAGTCAGAGCAGTCCAAAGCAAACTGAAGCTACCCCACCAAGTAAACAACTTAAGTGGACCAACCAGTTTGCTGTAGCCAAGATGGTTTCTGGGGGCTTGTCCCTCGTCGACTCCTCCCAGGCAGGCAGACATGTCCAAAGTGGTTCAAGACAAGAAAGTTAATTCTCAATAGTCCAGGTATCAAATCCGCTCATTCTCAATCAGTTCATCTGGACAGTTTCTTTTTAGTAGAAACGTTTCACCCTCACTCCAGAGGGCTTCGTCAGTCAGAGTAGTCCAAAGCAAACTGAAGCTACCCCACCAAGTAAACAACTTAAGTGGACCAACCAGTTTGCTGTAGCCAAGATGGTTTCTGGGGGCTTGTCCCTCGTCGACTCCTCCCAGGCAGGCAGACATGTCCAAAGTGGTTCAAGACAGAAAGTTCATTCTCATAGTCCAGGATTTGGACATGTCTGCCTGCCTGGGAGGAGTCGACGAGGGACAAGCCCCCAGAAACCATCTTGGCTACAGCAAACTGGTTGGTCCACTTAAGTTGTTTACTTGGTGGGGTAGCTTCAGTTTGCTTTGGACTGCTCTGACTGACGAAGCCCTCTGGAGTGAGGGTGAAACGTTTCTACTAAAAAGAAACTGTCCAGATGAACTGATTGAGAATGAGCGGATTTGATACCTGGACTATTGAGAATGAACTTTCTGGTCTTGAACCACTTTGGACATGTCTGCCTGCCTGGGAGGAGTCGACGAGGGACAAGCCCCCAGAAACCATCTTGGCTACAGCAAACTGGTTGGTCCACTTAAGTTGTTTACTTGGTGGGGTAGCTTCAGTTTGCTTTGGACTGCTCTGACTGACGAAGCCCTCTGGAGTGAGGGTGAAACGTTTCTACTAAAAAGAAATTGTCCAGATGAACTGATTGAGAATGAGCGGATTTGATACCTGGACTATTGAGAATGAACTTTCTGGTCTTGAACCACTTTGGACATGTCTGCCTGCCTGGGAGGAGTCGACGAGGGACAAGCCCCCAGAAACCATCTTGGCTACAGCAAACTGGTTGGTCCACTTAAGTTGTTTACTTGGTGGGGTAGCTTCAGTTTGCTTTGGACTGCTCTGACTGACGAAGCCCTCTGGAGTGAGGGTGAAACGTTTCTACTAAAAAGAAATTGTCCAGATGAACTGATTGAGAATGAGCGTATCCACCGAGTGGTTTCTGAGCAATTTATCTGATAGCCTGGACCTCACCAGGCTAAACTAACAAAACTCCGCCTTCTGTTCTCTGATTGGTCCATTCAAAAATCTCCAGGAGAAATCGTTTTCAATGGGAGGAATGCCAGACCCTAGTCTGAAGCGAAGNGGGGGTTGTTTGTTTGTTTGTTTCATCTGCATAAAGGACACATTTATGGAGTCCTGAAACATTTACCAAGTCATTCACATATAAAAAAAAAAAAGCTTTGGTCCAAGTACAGAGCCTTGAGGAACTCCACATGTGATATTGCAGAGGTCAAATTTTACACCATTTATTTGTACAAACTGTTTCCTATCTTTTAAATAGCTAGATACCCACTGTAATGCTGGTCCTCTGATACCATATTTGTTAAATTTTTCAAGGAGAATAGTGTGATCAATAGTATTGAAAGCTTTTTTTAAATCCACAAAAATGCTAACACAATATTGTTTTTGATCGACAGCAGTAGTTATTTGTTTTATTAATTCCAAGAGAGCCACTGATGTAGAGCTTTTTGCTCTAAACCCATACTGACTGCTACTTAGAATATTTTGTTTATTAAAGGGGACCAAAGATGCAAAATTCACTTTTTAATGTTTTTTTTACTCAACTTTGGTTATGTACTTCTTAAAAAAACAGTCCTAAGGCCAAAAATATGCACCCAGTGGTATATTTACTCTAAGTATATTTATTTTTCTGCCCTCATACATCTCCTCCTACATGTCTTTGTGTGAGTGCAGCTACAGTGTGCGCTCTCAGGACATGATCACCTGCAGTGTTCCGTCAGTGAGGACTGAACTTGGAAAAAGGGCCTTCTCCTACTCTGCTCCTGCTTCCTGGAATATCTTACAAAAAGATCTGAAGCTCTCGGCCCTGACCTCTCTAAATGATTTTCAGAATCTGTTGGAATCCTGGCAAAAACCAATGCTGATTTGTTCCTGTTTTTGATTTTGTACATCTACCTTATAATGTTTGCTACTTTTTGCTACTTTTTCTTTTGTCTATTGTTTAATGTACTTGTACCATTGCTGTTCATCATTCTTTAGTTTGTAGCAGGTCACTTTTGTAAATGAGCCCTCGAGGCTCAATAAGATTTAACTGACTAAATAAAGGTTGAATGAATTTTTCAGTGATATAAATGTCTCGTTTTCAAATCCTACGGCTTGTGATGTCACAAGCCGTAGGACAACCCACCCCAACCTGAGTCCAGCCCCTCACCTAACAACCACTGGTGCGGCTCAACCCACTTCAGTATAAAAGACGTCACGGTTGTTTTACCTGAGTTCATCTCAGAGTTCGATGTTTCGTTGTTGTTCAAATGCAGTACCGCTAATAACTAATTTTCTATCAGTAAAAACAAAAAAACGTATTTACGGGCTCTTAAATCAACCGGACGACTGCTCACGGACCATAACCGTTCAGCGCCGGATGTGGTCCGTGAAAATAGTGGTCCCCGCTAGAGAGAGCGACGTGTATAGCAGTTAGCAGCCAGTGTGTTACTATGCAGCCTTATTGCTTGTTTTCAAAGAGTCAGACGAAGAGTTTTTAACATGGAGGGTGAACTTATGGATGTTTCTCAGCGGCCAGTGCGACGCATCAGCGCCTCATTTGCCCTGCCCAGAATGGCGTCTGCCTCTGAGTCTGACTCAGGGTCCCTTTTGGAGGGCGGAGTTAATGTAAACAGATTTTTTGAAGGGCGTGACCTTCAGAGCTCATTATCATAAACAGCACGTTCAGAACGGAAGTCAGAAAAGGCACAACTAGAAAGGGGATATTTTATTATCTAATAATTATTTTGTGCATTAAATTGAATGAACATGGTCTGGATAGCCCACAGACATACCATAACATTTTATAAAACCAATATTTGGTCCCCTTTAACAATTACAAAGCCTATTTTTTGTTTTACAGACAAGAGCTGTAAGAATTTTCACCAGAAAACATTACTGTCATCCATCAAGCACATTATTTTATCAACTAAAGTTATTGAAGTTCCATGATTTGGTTGATTATAATATTTTATCAGTTATGTATAGGGCTCAGAATAACGCATTACCTTTAAATATCCAAATGCATTTTGTTAAAAGACAAAGTTGTTATAATCTTAAGGGGACAGACATATTTGTAAAACCAAAATTCAGAACTAGTTTGAAGGGACGGTCAAACCTCAATCCAGGGAATTGGATTATGGAATGGTTTGGAGAATGAAGTAAAGAATACCAAGTCAATGTGTACATTTAAGAAAATGATCAAAACTTGGGCTTGTGTGTCAGCTTGACTTGGTGGCTCCCTGGTGGGGCTCGGGTCATCTGGTCCTGTTGGGCCTGGGCCTGAGGGGTGTGTGTCCTCGGTGCCCAGGCCTTGGTGCCTAGTCCTGGGGCTACATCGGTGCAGCGGTTTGGCGGGGGCCTGTGAGTATGTCGCTATTGGCCCCGGGGGGTCATTGTGTGTGGTCGCTGGTGGGGCTCTTCCGGTTTTCCCCTGTCGTCGGACCTGGGGGGGTTCATCCTGTCTGGGTGGCCCTGGGGGCTCTGTGCTCGGGTCCCTCTTGGAGTCTTGGGCTCTGGTCCCCCCTTTGTCTGCCTCGGGTCTTGGGGGTCGGGTCTCTGATGCTTTGCAGTCACTATTGAATGTTCTATTAGAGAAGCCCTATACACTTATGCATGTTCACAACTGTTACGACCCGAAGGCACGTAGCATATAGAATGGACACTAGACAAAAGGAAGGTTAAAAAAAAAAGATTTATTTTTGTTTAACTCCTGGAGGCTGCGGGCATGGTTCAGCAGCCAGCTCCTTTCTGGGGAGAAAGACAGCTAAAAACAGGAGTTCACCTTCAGTTTCTCCCGTGTCCCAAACAAAAACAAAGTGCAAAGAAAAGTTGGACCTGTTGAGCTAGCCAAAAAAAAAAAAAAACTACACTGAAAGGGGGGCAACCCCTATAGGGTTGTTGAAGCCCCTCCCAGCTTCGGACTACTTGTTTAAACACCCAGCTCTAAAAAGGTATCAGTAGGCGAAAACTGGACTATCGATCACACCAGGTCAAAATCTACTTAAAAACAATACCAGTAACAAACAATCAGAGCACATCTAAGAACTACTAAGCCCTCCATGGGCAAGCCAGGCTCACGCTCATAGGTTCACTAGAGCCTGAAAGAGCACACACCTGCTCACAGCAGCGAACTCCCTCAGGAGTGACACCCAAGTGGCGAGGGATGGGTGGAGAAGCACAAACCTACACACCTCCACACCCCTGCACAAAGATTACTGCACCCAGCTTATTTATAGGTGGGCTCTACTGAGTGAGGACTAATCATGCCTGATTTAAATCAGGCTTTAAAAAAGGTATTTTGAGCAGTGCAGCCATGTTGGCAGCCAACATAAACAAAACATATTGGGGCTTAAATCAAAAAAGGCGTTCAATACAGGATCAACTGGACTTTATTTGTTGCAGAAAACGTTTCGACTTCTGTCCAGAAGTCTTTTTCAATTCTGAATGGAAGCTGTGAGAACGAGAAGTTTTATACAGGCTTACAAGTCACGCACCAACATATGAAATTGGAAACTGAAAAAACACCACAAATTAACTAACTAATTGGGGCTTAAAATAATAATGTGCCCTGGCACATAACAACAACCACACACAAATAGATGCAGGGATGCACATGCAGGTATTGTATGTAGATACAGTATGTAGATGTGCATGTGACTGCATATGCATGTATATATATGTATGTATATGGGTATGGGTACTGTATATATATTTATGGATAACTACTACAAAGCCATGAATATTCTAAGTATTTTATACATATGTCTTTTGTTGTTGTGTTCTGTCATGTTCTTTGCAGGTTTACAGACGGCGGTCGGGTGTGTCTGCCTAGTGCTTTCTGTGTGTATTTGTTATGTTTTGTGGTCTTACTTTCCATCTTTCCTTCCTTTCTTTCTATCCTAATAAAAAATAAAAAAAATAATAAAAATAATAATATTTTGTTTAGCACTAAATTGATCTAGTCTTGTCACAAATAGTTTTTCTAGTATTTTTGATGACTGTGGTAACAAGGATATCGGTCTAAAATTGTTGAACACACATTTATCACCATTTTTTAAAAGAGGAACTACTTTAGCTACTTTCATATTATCTTAAAATATTCCTGTTGAAAATGATAAATTACATATACAGTATATGTAAACGGCTCAATAACATGACTCATTATGTCCTTTAATGTCACATTTTTGTCATCTGTGTATGTTTCCATACAAGACGAAATTTGACTCTGCATTTAACCCAATCACCACCATGTGAGGCAGTGGGCAGCTATAGAAAGCGCGCCGGGGAGCAATTGGGATGAGATGTGCTGCTGCTCAAACACACCACAAGTTATGCCGTGACTGGGGTTCCAACCTGGGTCCTTCGGGTCCCAAGTCGGTTCCCCTGCCACTACACCATCTTGTCCCACAAACATCATATCCATGTCAACCCAGTCTTTTTATCTCTTGTCTGTATTTTTTTCAATACATTCATTATTTCTTCTTTGTCAGTTCCATTAAGAAAAATACTGTTCGCACAACTTATGACTGAATGGCTCACATTATTATCTACTTTTGGTATTATAGCTGCAAGGTTTGATCCAACATTCACAAAATAATGATTAAATCCATTTACAATTTCATTCTCATCATGGATTTCATTGTTGTCCATTATAAAATATTGTGAAATGAAGGCTTGCCGCAAATTCAACATGGCATACTCACCCAAGATTTAGCCCATCACTCATCAACCGACCATCCGGATTTAAGGCTTCCCATCCTCAGCTCTTCCTGTTTGCCAGCTTTGATACATGCTAGCTGCATCAGCCAAACTGCATGCATAATGTTCGCTCCGTGCTTGTTAGTCACACTCCAGACAACTATTATGTCCGATTTTGACTCTGACGCTTCTTTCTCCCACTCCTTTTTGACGGAACACCCGTCTCGCCTCGCCCCGCTCCCTGCTACCCGCCATCGCCCCCAGCCCAGGGGCATCCGTCCAGCAGCCAGCCTCGCCCTGATCAGCTGGCGTCTCTCGCCCTTCTACCTTCTGGCGGTTCTTCGCCCCCCCCCTTCTCCGCCTCCACCCGTGTCCAGTGAGAGGTCCAGGAAGAGACTCCCACCTCCTGCTAAAGTGCTACGAGGGCCGTATCCGCTCTTCCAGCGCCTCCGCACTGGATCTGGGGCCTTTCACCGCCACGAGCCGCCTCGATGATCCATCCCGGCCGCTTCACTTCATGTCTTGGCTACTGGACACCCTCCTTCCCCGCCTCCTGGCCCGTCTTCGGTGTAGCTTCCCCCGGACAAACCAGCGGCCATCAGCAACGCATCACCTCATCGGATGTCCTCTGCTGACCAACTTCCGCATTCTCTGCCCGCCTTCGGCCCGACGCTACGGCAGGTCTCCACGCTCACACTCAGCCCACCACTTCCTGGGTAAGATGTGTCGTTCTTTGTCTTTTGGCCAACGTTGCCGGCCACATGATAATTGTCGTGTTAGTGTGACAGTTTAGCCTTCCGTGCAACACGCAAGACCCCGAAGAGGGCCAAAAAAGTACACTGGTTTGCTCGTCCCGTGAATGTGTAGTTGTAATCGGTTGCAATCGGCATGTCGCAACTGCCTGTCAGAGTTTTTTCGTGAACCCTGAAGGCATCTGGAAATCCAGCCAATCGTGCTTTTCCTAGGAGTGACGTGCACGTGTTTGCCTCTGAACAACGACCATGATTGGCTGAATAGTCTGCTGCGCCCTCCCCATGCGTTACAAAGCAGGGAAAAAGCAGCAATGTGTGACACCAGTCTGCAACAAGAAGTGATGAAAACGAGTGAACATTTGTAAATTCACATGTTAAATGATGATGAATACATTTGTAAAGAAAACATGGCAGGAAAATGAGACATGACTGTTTCAGGACGATACTTACACAACGTTCTTAAAAACGTAGGACATACAAGGACAGTAGGAACAAACATGAACTTTCTCGCATTAAAATAGGTCACACAGGCCTTAATAAATCCCTTAAAATAGTTAGGAAGCATGCAACAGGTCTTGTTCTTTGCGTCATGTGCACCAGCAATTTCCCTGAAATGGTTCATCATATCTTTGCGGAATGTCCAAGGTATGAAACAAAGAATGCATTTCCAAAAACGAATATGTAAATAAAATGAATATTCAATTTATGATGGATGTTTTAGTAGTGATATCAGTAAATTTAAGGATCAAATTATTATTTTCTTGAAAAATGCAAACTTCATAGAGAGAATTTAGTTGAGTTATTAAAATTATTTTACAGAATTAGTTTTGTTTTGCTTTGTTTATCTCCTGTCCTCACTCTAGCTCTAAAGGTTGTGGTAATGCACCTTACAGTTGGTCTGCCAACCGCTACTGACGACACAAAGCTGTGAGTGCCCGTTATATGTTATTCAACAATAGAGCGACTATAGTGCATACTTGTTATTCTGGTTATGACGGGCGTACGATAATTTTCCTCAAAATACAATAAATTTATGTCTCTAGCATGGTACTCCTACGTTTCTTACCTGGCAACACAGCTTTCGGCCGTTCCGTCTTCCCTTAGCATGCTTCCCCACCCCCCCATCCTCACAAGTTAAGGCCCTGTACACACGTAGCCTGGTGTTTGAAAAACGAATATCTGAGAGAAAAAAAAATACCCGTACATACATGTTCAGATATTTAAAAATTTTGTCTACATTTCCCCTTTTTTTTCACCACAGAGCATTGTAATGAATATGCTGAACCCATAGGTGGCAGTGTAGTGCCGTCACAACTCTTCAAAGCAATGACAACTTCCTGTTATTATTTCTTTCTTTTTTTTCATTTGTGTGGACAGACCGTGAGGTTGAACTACTATTAAATACCGTGTTGGAGTACAAAGTTAATAAAACGCTGGAAAATGTTGACTGGGAATCATGTCAGAGCAGGTATGTTTACATTTTTAGCGATTTTTTCTCCGAGCAGTATGTCACGTCAGCGCAGCGCCAGCTGGAGCATAAACCTCCGGTTCTGAAAGTCCACACGCAAACTCGGACGCGGAGAATTCTCAAATCTCCACTTTGGTCAGAGTTTTTTTTATTATTCGTTTATAGTTACATCAACCGGAGTTCACGTGTGGATGAAAGGCCAAACCGCACGATAAACTGTTCGGTTTTACTGATATCCGGCTACGTGTGTACAGGGCCTGAGTCAAAGCCAATGCCTACTCTATAGTTAAACCTGTAATATGTACAGGGCATACTTAGGATTGAAATTAAATCACTCTCTGACCACTGGTGCTATGATAACAATTTAATCATTAAAACATTTAATAAGCATAAGCACAAGAATTAAATAATAGAAGCATGATACTATCCTTAATTTTAGCATAGTAGTATAAAAAACATAAAAACATATCAATAAAATAAAGAGAAAGTTCTGACATTGGCATTTGTAGTGGAGTGTCAGAGCGGCATGTGAGGCGTATGTTTGCAGTATATGTATGGGGTCTTTGATAATGGTTTACAGGCTTAAGTCCCATGTGCAATAAAGCTAGTGGAGTTTGTGCCAGCTCATACAAATGTCTCTCCAAGGCTTTGCACCAACATCCTGCAGGGGCAGCACATTGATTTAGTTTTGCTGTTACTCCCCTCTCCCGTGGTTGATCGTCAGGGGGCTCCACATCTGACTTCACCGCAGTTTTCCGTGCTGCCGTTCCCCGCTTGTCCAGGGATTTGTCCATCAGCATCAGAAAACATACTGTCTGCTTTGCCTGAGGTTTTCGTTTAAAAACATCTGAAGTACATTTATTCTCTTTGCCTGTTGGGTACACTTGGAAACAGCTAGAATACATATGTCCGCTTGGCCTGATGTTTACATTAGAAGACGGCTAGAACGTATCTGCCCTCTTCACCCGACGTGTGCATTTGAAACGTCTAAAATACATCTCTCTGCTTTGCCTGTTGTCTGCATTCAAAACAACTAAAATACACGTGTTCTCTTTACCGATGCTTGCATTTAGAGATAAATAAAGTGCATCTGTCCGCTTTGTCTGATGTTTACATTGGGAGGCAACCAGGTTGCATCTGTCTGCTTTGCCCCATTTTTTCATTCAGAAGCATCTAGGACGCTTCTGTCCGCTTTGCCTGACATTTGCTTTATTAAAATAAAAACGGAGGTGCATTCGTTCTCTTTGCCTGACGTTTACGTTTGAAAGCCTCCTCGAGGTCGCTCTCGTTTAAAATTCCAGGTCTCTCGTCACCTGTGCCCGTCAGCAGAATCCTCTCCTACCCGATGCACAGGCTGATGGGATCTTGCCCGCAGTAGCATCCCCATCACTTCCCCGCTCTTACAGTCAGCTTGTTTCTATATTCCATCAAATCTCGCTCCTCCCACTCAGCAATGTTATCCATTTGCTTGGCGCCTGCTGGCTAAATCCCGTTTGGCTATTGTCACCCCTTATCTCGTCTCTATACCCACCGTATAAGCTTTGTCACATACTGCTTTGACCAACGCCATTTCAAGCTCCCGTTTATTCAATCCCTCCTAGCTGGCATTAACTTTCATGCAAAACTCTATCATCTGGGTCCATTCCCGAGTCCGTTCTTTAACCATGTCATTAAGTAACCTTTTTATGTCTAAACAGGTCTAACTTGTAAAAGAGTCTCTGAGGCTCAATGTGATTTATCTGTATAAATAAAGGTTTGAATGAAAACTACACTGTACCAAGATAGTGACAAAAAATAGTTTTTTCAACATGCATGTAATTATTAAAACAAAATAATTTGCAGGTTCCTTCTTACCTTGGTGTCACCACAATGTCTACACTTCATAACTTTTATTCCCCTTTTCTTCACAATCCTCTTAGAATAACATCTATATATATTTCTTCCATTGTTTTTCTTTCCACTATTCCTTCCCCATCAATGATATTAAAAGTTTTACTTTCCAGAAAACTTGTGTTGAGTTCTTTCCCCCATTTTTCTCCTTCAAGATATTCTCTAGAACACCATCAACTGGACTTTTCAAATCTTATGGTAAAATCTTGTCACACACAATACAGATGTGCTAGCTCAGATGTTACGTGCTCCGTTTCTCACACACATCCTAACACCCACACCCACACACCTGCCGGTCTACAGCTGATGAAACTAACATAGCTGTAAGCTAACACACAATATGGAGGTGTCTCCACCTCCTCCCCCTGCCCCAACAAGAAAAAACCCCAAGAGATGAGCACCTGCTAAACTAAGTGACCGAAGAGAAACTCAGTTTCTTAAAGGGAAATTATGCCATCTACCATGCCTCTGACCAA
>JBBPBX010057026.1:7382-22567 GCA_038048925.1 Garcialebias charrua | reverse complement strand
TGGTAGCAGCAAGTTATGCAATATTTGCACTACACTGCCAACTAGCGGTGCATGAACTGTTATACAGTAAGTTGTTTGAGTTTCAGAGTATTTAGTTTGGTTCTCTTCAACAGGTTTGACAAGGACAAAATGTACCCATTCCAAAGTCTGTTAGCTAAACTGCAGACATATTTGGCTGTTTTTTTTTTTTCTTCTTTTGTTACTTTTAGTACCACTAGATCGCATGTGTCAAACTCAAGGCCCGTGGGCCAAATCCGGCCTACCATAACCGTTTCTGTGGCTCTCTACACCCTAGAACTTCAAGATAACAGTTGTAAGCATGTTGCTCTCAGGTGATGGGTCCCCATCCCTACACTCCCTGGTCTCTCTGTTAATTGTCTTGCTTATCTCCTCCATTTTGTTGTCCAGGTGTTTGTGATTGTCATGCTGTGTGTTCATGTACCTGTATATAAAGTCAGGGATTTTTTAATTGATAAAGCTCTGTATATGTTGTATAACACAATCATTGTTCCACATTTAATCTATTGTATTGAGGTTTGGGGAAAAGCGTGCAAAACAATTACAAAGCCTGTTTTTATTTTACAAAAGAGAGCTGTAAGAGTAATCACCAGAAAACATTTCAGTCACCCATCAAACACCTTGTTTCTTCAGCTAAATTTATTGAAATTCCAGGAATTGGTAGAATATAGTATTTTATCAGTTATGTATAGGGCTCATAATAACACATTACCTTTAAATATCCAAAGAAATTTAGACAAAGTTATTACAATCTTAAAGGGACAGATATTCATCAAACCACAATTCAGAACCAGCTTAAAGGGACGGTCTACCTCAATTCAGGGAGTTGGATTGTGGAATGTTCTGGAGAGTGATGTTAAAAATGCAAAATCAATTCATTCATTCATTCATTCAACCTTTATTTATACAGGCTAGCCTCGTTGAGTCACGGGGACTCATTTACAAGAGGGACCTGTCTCACTCACACCAAACAACCATCCACTCTCACACTCACACCTAGGGTCAATTTAGAGTCACCAATCAGCCTAACAAGCATGTTTTTTGGTCTGTGGGAGGAAACCGGAGTACCCGGAGGAAACCCACGCATGCACGGGGAGAACATGCAAACTCCACCCAGAAAGGCCCCGGACCGGGATTTGAACCGGCAACCTTCTCGCTGAGAGGCAGCAGCTCTACCAGTTGTGCCACCGTGCTGCCCAATGTATACATTTAAGAAAAAGGTCAAAAAGGACTTGCTCAAAAACTATATATGATGAAGCTTAGTGTGTTTGTGTATTACAGTTAGAAAAATTAAGTAGAGTTATTCATTTTGTGATGTAGTTTGAAGGTTATCATTGGTTGAACAAACTGTGAAATAAATAAGGGGCAGATATAATAAGATTTCATCTTCTTTCTGCTCCTTTCATTTTATCCTACTTGTATTCTTGTATCTGATGAAACTGTTTTGTATTGTTCTTTTAAAATGAATGAATAAACATCAAATCAAATCAAATCAACGGCCCAGTCAGAGTCCAGAACCTGAACCTGAAGGTGGGACCTTCAGAGAGCTGAGCAGAAACCTCAAAGAACTGAAGCAACAATGGAAAGAAGAGTGGGTCAGAACTCCTCCAGAACCAGGAGAGAGACTGATGAAGTCCTGCAGACTGATGAAGTCAGAGAACCACAGAGGATTCTGCTGCTGAAGGAGGTTCTGTTGGGTCAGAGGCACAAGCTGAGGTTAAATTTTAATGATTTTAGAACTTGTTAAAGATCATCCATCCATCCATTCAGCTAAAAGTCTATTCATCCTTGTATCTGATGAAACTGTTTTGTATTGTTCTTTTAAAATGAATGAATGAACATCAAATCAAAAATAAGTCTGTATCTCTGTGTTTATCATTGTCCTGGCATTGTCTCCTGTTGCCTCTGTCTCCTGAGTTCCTTGTGATTCCCTGAGTATGTAAGTTTGCTGCCCTGCGGACGCCATTTTGAAGAGTCCTAATGGTGAACTACTTTTTTAAATCCAGCAGATTTGACCATTTCGTGAAACTCTCAAGCTCAGAAAAACTTGTGCTATAACGTCAGCTATGAAATATATTTTTTCTCAGCAAAGAAATAATTGTTTTACCGTGTTTTGTTGTAAAATCCTGGCTTCTTTGGCCGTCGCGGACGCCATTTTGAAGAGTGCTAATGTGGCGAAATTCTATTTTTAAATCCAGACGCGTCGCGTAGGCCCTGAGAAACATCCATAAGTTCACCCTCCATGTTAAAAAGTCTTCGTCTGACTCTTCGAAAACAAGCAATAAGGCTCCAGAGTAACACACTGGCTGCTAACTGATAGAGAGAGCACACACCAAGAGACTGAGGGGGACGCTTTTTTGTGACGGACCACATCCGGCGCTGCTCGTAAATACGTTATTTCGTTTTTACTGATAGATAATTAGTTATTAGCGGTACTGCATTTTAAATAAAAATAGCACAAATCCGGGAGGAGACCCAGAGGAAGACCCAGGACGCGCTGGAGGGACTATGTTTCTCGGCTGGCCTGGGAACGCCTTGGGATTCCCCCGGAGGAGCTGCTCCAAGTGGCTGGGGAGAGGGAAGTCTGGGCCTCCCTACTTAGGCTGCTACCCCCGCGACCCGACCCCGGATAAGCGGAAGAAGATGGATGGATGGATGGATGGATAGCACAAATCCGCTTATGAATTATAAAACGTAGTCAATCCGCTGTAAAGCTAACAGATTATTTAGCTACGCTATAAGCGGATTAGCGCAATAGCGCTACCTAGCGGTCGGAGGACCACCACTGCTTATTACACACCAATGCTTACACGGAACTTCACCTGACTATCTAAAGGACATTATTGCTCCATATTCATCCACCCGGTCTCTTCGATCACAGAACAGTAATCTCCTTCACATTCCACGAACCAAATTAAGGACCATGGGAGACCGGGCATTCTGTGTGGCTGCCCCCCGCCTATGGAACTCCCTCCCTGACTACCTGAGAGCTCCACAGTCACTGGTTGACTTTAAAAACGGCTTAAAGACCTTTCTTTTTAAGCGAGCCTACTCTGCCTCCACATGATTTTATCTTTGATCTTAGTTGATATTATTATTGATTTTACTTGTTTTATCACTTGTTTTTATTTGATCTTTGATTTTTGTTGCACTTTGTAGCACTTTGAGATTTTTGTTAATGAAAAGTGCGTTATAAATAAAATTTATTATTATTATTATTATCTACATAATTATTCTTTGCATTGACTAACGAATCAAAGCACAATGACATTCCAGGAATCACCCTGTGACCTTATTTTTCAGAGAAAACCCCCTACTCAACTTCTTATTGCTTACCCCCTTGTACATATCAGGAACAACCTCTGGCTCATGGTGTCAGTTTACAGCCAATAATGGCAATTTCAACATAAAAGCAAACCTAACTCTCTCACAGAGAGAACTTTGTGAGTTTGGAGAAAATAACATAAAGTTAAACATAAACATACAACTTTGTGTTAATCTGAGGCCTACAAATGTCAGTGTTTTGATGTTAATGTTTAATTATAATAATTAAATTAGCAGAAACATGAGTGACAGGTGTCACAGATGTTCGACACGCACACTGATTGCGCTCGCTTTCAGCCTAGCTGAGTTCTGCATTTCTTGTTCTTTTGGCTCCGTTCAAAGCTCACATCTGAGCGGGACGTGGACATTTCACTTGTGATTCATGAACCATTGGAGGGAGAACTGGGCTGTGTAGCCATTTTATTGTAAATGAAAACCGGTTATTAAAGGACCCATCTGAAACAGCAATGCCGGTCATTTGGGGAACATAAAAAAAGCTGGGTTTTTTTGGAACGCATAAAGATTTGGCAAGTCAGAGATGGCAGAATAATAGTTGTGTTAAATAGGAGGCACGTGTGCCATTTTTGTTTTTAATATTGTTTCACATTAGAACATCACTGCTTTTATTGCAAGGAAATACATCTTGAAATGTAATTTCTTTGCATTACACTTTTTGGTTCTGTTAATTGCATTTATGATTTAATTCAGCAAAATGAACACATTTAAAATGTAACAGATAATTGTAATACTTGGATTATTTACAGGATGACTTTAATTGTTGGATGTCCAGCGTCTGAGCTGCTAGTTTTCAGTGACTGTTGTCCTCTGAGCAGTTTAGTAGCCCTGCTAAAGGCTGCTTTGTTTTTGTTTTTTGTTTTTTTGTTCTTTAATATATTGACAAATGGATGTTGCCAATTTATTTAAATTGCAATGCATTCTGTGTAAATGATGCAGTGATTGCTCTGGTGCAAACTCCATTCAGTTTGAATGTTAATTTTGGACATGGCGTTCAGTCCTTTAATTTAAACCAGTAGACACTGACAGAGAGGATGGAGAAATGACTCGGCTTTCACATTATATATATATATACAGGGAACCCCCGACCTACGAACGAGTTCGGGACCTAAGAACGGTTCGCAGCTCGATCTGTTCGCAGGTCAGACCTTCCGTACACTCGTCACTCGGGGATGTCCTGTATTTTTTTTTTTTGTGGTACCAAGTACTGTACAGTACGTACTTCGCCTATCCTAACACACCTAACACAGTGTAATTAATTAATACAGTACAGTAATAAAAATATAAATTAAATAAAAATATAATTTCTTACTTGGAGGTGGTCAAAGCCGCTGCTGCGTCCCGTGTTAGCTCCCTTGTTAGCTTCTGGAGCTAGCCAGGCCGGAGGTGTTCTCGCGGCGGCCTGGCACCATCAGCGATAAATCTGCAGCTGCCTGAGACATCCACAAAGTTCACAGAGACGTTTCCAGCTCGTAATTAATCCATATGAAGCGATCCTGGTCACCAGTCTTCCAAACCTGGCTGCCTGCAGCCGTAACTATGTGTTCTGCTTTAATTCAACCTGAAGAGACTCACAAAACGAGAGAGAGAATACAATTAAAATGTTTTATTGATTAAGGTTTCTTTGGCGCTCGGTGAAGCGCCCGCAGTGAAGCGGGCGCTGTACCGGTCTGTCGTGGTGAAGAGAGAGCTGAGTCAAAAGGCAAAGCTCTCAATTTACCGATCGATCTACGTTCCCACCCTCATCTATGGTCATGAGCTTTGGGTTATGACCGAAAGAACAAGATCTCGGATACAAGCGGCTGAAATGAGTTTTCTCCGCAGGGTGGCTGGACTCTCCCTTAGAGATAGGGTGAGAAGCTCAGTCATCCGGGAGGGACTCGGAGTAGAGCCGCTGCTTCTCCACATCGAGAGGAGCCAGTTGAGGTGGCTCGGGCATCTGGTTAGGATGCCTCCTGGACGCCTCCCTGGTGAGGTGTTCCGGGCATGTCCCACCGGGAGGAGACCCAGAGGAAGACCCAGGATACGCTGGAGGGACTATGTTTCTCGGCTGGCCTGGGAACGCCTTGGGATTCCCCCAGAGGAGCTGCTCCAAGTGCGCTGTAACCCCAAATTTTCATTTACATAATAAGTCAAGCTATTATTACTATTCTTTTTGTTATTTTGCAAAAGGCGGGACCATTACTAAACAAAATGTGAATTGCATACTAGCTCAAAATGAGTTGCTTCTTTACTAATGGCTCTGAGTGGCGACACCTCTCATTTACATGTTTTTACTGGTTTGGGGCGGGGCTTGTCAGTGAACACGTCACCTGCCTGGTGTGGTGAACAAAGAAGAAGGAAAAAAATGAAGAACCGTGAGGCCATGTTTCTCCTGACTGTTTGCTGCAAAATCTCATTACAGTGACGAAGTGCTGAAATCAGGTCAGTCTGGTTGATGTAACAGTTTATTGACACATGTTAAGTGCTCAAATTTGATTCCGTTTTTATTGTACTTGCTGGTAAAATAACGTTTTTGTTTGCTCATGTTAACGATAGCTATAATGTTTCACCGGAGTGTCAACTGCATCATTTTTGCCCTAAATTAGAGCTACTTTGTAGTTGATCATCCTTTGTTGTTATTTCGGGACTGATTGAATTAGTACCGGTAGTTAATGCCTGTAGCAAACAAGAACTAATTGCCCCTCACAGAGAGCTAATGCTGTTAGCAGTTAGCTCTGCTAGCTTCCTGTTGCATACAGAATAATTTACCACATGCTTTAATTTTTTTAAAACTTCGACAGGGAACATTCAAATCAAGGGCTGTTGGTTCTTACAATCATTCCTGGTGATTTAGTGAATTTTGCTTATATTCTGTGTTAGTACCAGGGCATGTCCAAGAACTCCTTGAGTGACTGAGGCGTCTTCGAGATGATTCTAAGCTGCTTTTATCGATGGGGGAAGATGATGCATTACTTGAGCAGTAAGTGAAAACTATTTTATACTGCTATTTTATACTGCTGTTATAGAATAAAGAAGTAAGAGTTTTCGTCATTCGTCTGTCCCGTCCCGTTTATTGCTGTACAGGTAGTCCCTGACTTACGAGCGCCCTGACATGTATTTCTTTCTTTTGTGTATGTCTGTCTGTCTTCAACATAATCAATATTTTTCTTTTTCACTTCAGGCAAACTCGTTCAGACACGGAGTGTCTACCTAGAAGGGATCAACAGAAGGATTCCAGTGATGATACTTCTAGCTGTGGAGACGAAGCTGTGCAGATGTGAGAGAACAGCAGGAGAGGAGGTAGGAGAGGAGGAAGCAGAGGAGGCCAAAATGTAAATAGTTTGCAGTGAGTGTGTTTTTTATTGTTTATTTTTTACAATATATAAAGATTTGTTTACAAAAAGTACTTCTTGCAGGGATGACGTTGTGGAGACATCACCACACTTTCTGATGAAACGCTGGCCTGCACTCCACTAATAAGCAGGTACACATATTATTCTGATGGTCATTGTCCAGTTGTACAGCACACTAATTTCTTTCTTTCTTTTTTTTGTCTAACCGCCATAGTGGATTTGTGCGCCAAATAGAAGACAAAACAAAATGTGGACCTAACATTTAGAGGGATGACGTGGATACATCACCACCAAGCCTTCTGATGAAACGCTGGCCTGCATTCTTCACTAATAAGCAGGTACACATATTATTCTGATGGTCATTGTCCAGTTGTACAGCACACTAATTATTATTATTTTTTTTGTCTAACCGCCATAGTGGATTTGTGCGCCAAATTGAAGACAAAACAAAATGTGGACCTAACATTTAGAGGGATGACGTGGATACATCAACACCAAGCCTTCTGATGAAACGCTGGCCTGCACTCCACTAATAAGCAGGTACACATATTATTCTGATGGTCATTGTCCAGTTGTACAGCACACTAATTTCTTTCTTTCTTTTTTTTGTCTAACCGCCATAGTGGATTTGTGCGCCAAATAGAAGACAAAACAAAATGTGGACCTAACATTTGGAGGGATGACGTGGATACATCAACACCAAGCCTTCTGATGAAACGCTGGCCTGCACTCCACTAATAAGCAGGTACACATATTATTCTGATGGTCATTGTCCAGTTGTACAGCACACTAATTTCTTTCTTTCTTTTTTTTGTCTAACCGCCATAGTGGATTTGTGCGCCAAATAGAAGACAAAACAAAATGTGGACCTAACATTTAGAGGGATGACGTGGATACATCACCACCAAGCCTTCTGATGAAACGCTGGCCTGCATTCTTCACTAATAAGCAGGTACACATATTATTCTGATGGTCATTTTCCAGTTGAACAGCACACTAATTTCTTTTTCTTTTAATTTTTTAAAATTTGTATGGAATTCTAAAGGATTGTGGAAAAAGACCTGCTGCTGGAATCTTATTCTGTCCTTCATGATCACACCCTGACTAACCCTGTGTTTATGTGCAGTGACGACAGTGATGGTCCCATATTAAATAATATAAAAACAACCAATTTAGAAGTTTTCCCATTTCAGTCAAATAGTGACAAAATGACCAAGAAGATCTCTCAAATAGTCCTTAGACCAATACTGATTTTACAATGTTCATTGTTAGAAAATTTCAAAATGCTTGACCAAACAGTAGTTATCATTATGTTAGCATAAACTGTATTTGATACAATGCCTGTTCTGTCATGGTGGTCTGTTGTAGTTCAGCAATTTTATTCCCTAATGGTTTTATTTATGGCAATTATTTTTTTGTTTATCTTTAGGATGGTGATGAGTTATTTGGCCAAATGGACGTTGGGACCTTGTTGCTGAATCCTTAAGGTGTCACCCCCTGCCCCAACATCAGATCTTCACCCGGCGAGCCTGAAAATCGTCAATGAGGGCGACATTTTTGTGGAAAAGCTCATGACCCTGCCAGAAGCTGTGAGACTCCTTTTTGGGCTCACATATGAACTCCATGTAAACTACCCAAAGAAAATCAGAAATACACTCCTGTTCATTCATCAGGTACTGTATTCCCCCCCCCCAATTTGGGAAGTATTGAGTTGAAACTGAGAATTCAAACAGAAAATTCAACTTGTGTAAAAATGCTGCAGGTGCTCTACTTTTGGTTAGATGGGGAAAAAAATCCTATTTAGCAGCTAGAAGTTTATTGTTTTACTCCTGAAGTTTAGTTTGTAGCCGTCTTTCAAAAACAAACATAATAGGAACAAGAGTTGTAATGTAACTGTTACAGAGAAACTTTCCTGTTCATCTAAAAAAGCTAAGTCTGGTCCACTGGACATTCAAAAAAATATAAAACAAAACAAAGCAAAAAAAAAAAATGTAGAAACGAGCTGAATACAGCAACTCAGACTGAGGAAGTCTTTCGGACGAAAGACGAAACGTTTCTACATTTTTTTGCTTTGTTTTGTTTTATATATTTTTGAATGTCCAGAGGACCAGACTTAGCTTTTTTAGATTTTTCTACCTGGATTATTGAGCATGTATCAGAGTGTTTCCTGTTCATCATTACTTGTTTTAAACAATTGTTAGTGCCACCATGCTAGTTAATTTTTTTGTTGAAATTTTTATTTTTTTTTTATTATTATTATTATTTTTATTTTTTTATGTTTAATTTTTATTTTTTTATCATTAAGGCTTCCAAATAAAATAACTGTACGGACAATTTTTTTAAAGACAATTTACATGTCGAAGCCATTGAAGGGTTCCATGTTAGTCTTTTGACCAGATTAATGATGTAAATGATAAAGGGTACCTCAGATCATAAGATGTTATGTAAGCATGTTCCCCTTTGCACAAGATATTAACATTCTTAATTTCACCTATCAAAGTAAAATGGTTAATTTGGTAAAATGTTTGAAAATCCATTTTTGTAAAGGCTTAAATGCAGAATTGTATTGACTTAGCACTTTACTCAGATTTAGTTTTGTACTAAAGTTTAAATTCTTGAACATGGTGAAATGTGTACTCAGATTTACATGTTTAAAATGTTACTATTCCACTATTTTTGCAATAAATTTGTGAAAAATAAATTAAATTGTCATTTTTTGTGTAAGAAACAACAGGTAGTATACAGACAATTATTGTGTAATGTTAAAAAAATCTAATTTATTATTATTATTATTATTATTATTTACATTTAGTATTTCTAACTAAAAAAGATGAGAAATGAATACTGATAAACATGAGAAACAAATACTGATCATCATGGGTAATGATTACTGATATATATGATTAATGGTTGAGATAATTACTCGTAAACAATGGTTTTAAAAACTTGAGTTGTTTTAGTACAAGATTATCTTTGACACAAGACTTTAAGTAAACAGAGCTTGATTTGTTTTGTTTTTGATTTTGTAAAAACTGGAGATCCCCTCGCAATCGCTTTCCACATTCTGCTTTAGTAATGATTACTAATTTGGGTTTACAGTGTGGCTGGGGAGAGGGAAGTCTGGGCCTCCCTACTTAGGCTGCTACCCCCGCGACCCGACCCCGGATAAGCGGAAGAAAATGGATGGATGGATGGATGGCGCTCGGGCCCCGGCGGAGGGCATGCATGCCGGACTGCTGAGAGCTTGAATGTCCGGCATAGGGAGAGATTATGGATATCTACCCCCCGGGACCCGAACCCGGTGGTGGAGAAGGGATCGCAGACGTCCAATCCATCCCACCGGTACGTGAATGACGGCCAGCCAGCGGCCGACGGCTCCGGACAACCCTGAGACGAACACCAGCGCAGAACCTCCATCCTGAGCAAGCACGAAGCGACAGTGGGAAGGAAAAACTCCCTCGAGAGGAAGAAACCTCCAGCAGAACCAGGCTCAGGACAAGCGGCCATCTGCCATGACCGGCTGGGTCGCAGGGAACAGGAAGCAGGAACGCACACAGCAGCAGGACCAAGACGAAGGCGAGCAGGACAACCCCAGGCGGCGGAGGCGGGACGAAGAACAGGGGAGAACCGAGGAACCAGAAACCCCGGGAGGAGACGGGGAGGTGGAGGGAGGCGACTAGACTGGCAACAGGCAAACAGGAAGAGCTGAGGAAAGGGGCGCCTTATATCCAGGTGGACAGTTGATGAGTGATTCGATGCAGCTGTGAGTCCTGCCATTGTTGAATTTGCGTCTTCGACTTCATCTAGTAACCCTGTAAACTGGAGACTTTCAAAGCAGCCGTGACTGACCTAAGATGGCCTCCGGTGTTCTGCCTTAATTTGTGACCGTGAAAACTGGAGACCTTCTTCCTGTTATGACCGGAAGTTGCACAATTATTGCGCAATCATGACAAAAATGATCAGAAATGATCATTTTTATCATAATTATTATTTATAAAGCCTTTAAAACAACCACAGCTGCAACAAAGTGCTGTACACATGAAATTAAGAACATTAAAACACACACAAAAAAAAAATAATAATAATTTTTTTTTTTTTTTTTTAATACAGTAATGTCATATTTTTATTAAATATGATACGTTCGTAGGTCCGGGCCGCCGTAGGTCGATGGAGTCGTAGGTAGGGGGTTACCTATATATATATATATATATATAGGGATGTCCCGATCAGGTTTTTCTGAGTCCGAGTCCTTTAATTTGAGGATTGGCCGATATCGAGTCCCGATCCGATACTTCTAAAATACATTTTTAAAATGAAGAAGAAAAAAAAGAAACAGATCCAGATGTCCCTTAACATTTAACAGAGTACTTCTGTGAGGTAGATTGAACAATCAAGTAATAAGATATTTAAAAAAAAATCTTCACATTGAAGTTTAGTGCAACAGTATGAAATAAAAATGTCTAATTTAAAATAAGCAGCTCAACTTAAAATACTGAGCAGGCATGTAAACAAATAAGAAACTTAAAGTGTCAGTTTTATAAAATAAGGCTAGTAACATGCTTTTCTGAACAGCACTCCTTAACCCTCCTCCTGTTGCTTCACAGAAGGAAGTGTATGTTTTTCTTTATGAGATAAATATAAATATAAAGTCTCTTGTAGCGTGAGCTGATCGTCTTCGGCTGGGTTGTCTGGTTAAACTCTGTGTATTGTGTCGGGTGTTTGTATCAGATGTGCCTAATCAGGTTTGTTGTGTTAAATGCAGCCTTTTCCTTACCATCCATCCATCCATCCATTTTCGTCCGCTTATCCGGGGTCGGGTCGCGGGGGTAGCAGCCTAAGAAAGGAGGCCCAGACTTCCCTCTCCCCAGCCACTTGGAGCAGCTCCTCTGGGGGAATCCCAAGGCGTTCCCAGGCCAGCCGAGAAACATAGTCCCTCCAGCGTGTCCTGGGTCTTCCTCTGGGTCTCCTCCCGGTGGGACATGCCCGGAACACCTCACCAGGGAGGCGTCCAGGAGGCATCCTAACCAGATGCCCGAGCCACCTCAACTGGCTCCTCTCGATGTGGAGAAGCAGCGGCTCTACTCCGAGTCCCTCCCGGATGACTGAGCTTCTCACCCTATCTCTAAGGGAGAGTCCAGACACCCTGCGGAGAAAACTCATTTCAGCCGCTTGTATCCGAGATCTCGTTCTTTCGGTCACAACCCAAAGCTCATGACCATAGATGAGGGTGGGAACGTAGATCGATCGGTAAATTGAGAGCTTTGCCTTTCGACTCAGCTCTCTCTTCACCACGACAGACCGGTACAGCGCCCGCTTCACTGCGGATGCTGCACCTATCCGCCTATCGATCTCACGCTCCAGTTTTCCCTCATTCGTGAACAAGACCCCGAGATACTTAAACTCCTCCACTTGGGGCAGGACCTCCTCCCCGACCCGGAGAGGGCATGCTACCCTTTTCCGGCTCAAGACCATGGCCTCGGATTTGGAGGAACTGATCCTCATCCCGGCCGCATCACACTCGGCTGCAAACCGCTCCAGTGAAAGTTGTAGATCACGATCTGATGAAGCCAATAGGACCACATCATCTGCAAAAAACAGAGAAGCGATTCTAAGGCCACCAAAACGGATCCTCTCAACACCTTGGCTGCGCCTAGAAATTCTGTCCATAAAAGTTATGAACAGAATCGGTGACAAAGGGCAACCTTGGCGGAGTCCAACTCTCACTGGAAACGAGCCTGACTTACTGCCGGCAATGCGGACCAAGCTCTGACACCGGTCGTACAGGGACCTAACAGCCCATATCAATGGGCCTGGTACCCCATACTCCCGGAGTACCCCCCACAGAACCCCCCGAGGGACGCGGTCGAATGCCTTTTCCAAGTCCACAAAGCACATGTAAACTGGTTGGGCAAACTCCCACGCACCCTCCAGGACCCTGCTGAGGGTGTAGAGCTGGTCCAGTGTTCCACGACCAGCACGAAAACCACACTGCTCCTCCTGAATCCGAGGTTCGACTATCCGACGGACCCTCCTCTCCAGAACCCCTGAATAGACCTTACCAGGGAGGCTTAAGAGTGTGATCCCCCTATAGTTGGAACACACCCTACGGTCCCCCTTTTTGAATAGGGGAACCACCACCCCAGTCTGCCAATCCAAGGGAACTGCCCCCGATGTCCACGCGATATTGCAGAGTCGCGTAAGCCAACACAACCCCACAACATCCAGAGCCCTAAGGAACTCAGGGCGAATCTCATCCACCCCCGGAGCCCTGCCACCGCGGAGCTTTTTAACCACCTCGGTGACCTCAGCACCAGAGATTGGAGAGCCCGACCCAAAGTCCCCAGGCTCCGCTTCCTCAGTGGAAGACGTGCCAGTAGGATTGAGGAGGTCTTCGAAGTATTCCGCCCACCGACTCACAACATCCCGAGTTGAGGTCAACAGCACGCCATCCCCACCATAAATGGTGTTGGTCGCGTACCGCTTTCCCCCCCTGAGACGCCGGATGGTGGACCAGAATCGCCTCGAAGCCGTACGGAAGTCATTCTCCATGGCCTCTCCGAACTCCTCCCACGCCCGAGTTTTTGCCTCAGCAACCACCCGAGCCGCATGCCGCTTGGACTGTCGGTACCTATCTGCTGCTTCCGGGGTCCCACAGGCCAAAAAGGCCCAATAGGACTCCTTCTTCAGCATGACAGCATCCCTCACCGCCGGTGTCCACCACCGGGTTCGAGGGTTGCCACCACGACAGGCACCAACAACCTTGCGGCCACAACTCTGATAAGCTGCCTCGACAATAGAGGCGCGGAACATGGCCCACTCGGACTCAATGTCCCCCGCCTCCCTCGGAACGTGTTCAAAGCTCTCCCGGAGGTGGGAGTTAAAGCTCCGTCTTACGGGAGACTCTGCCAGACGTTCCCAGCAGACCCTCACAATACGTTTGGGTCTGCCAGGTCTGACCGGCATCCTCCCCCACCATCGGAGCCAACTCACCACCAGGTAGTGGTCAGTGGACAGCTCCGCCCCTCTCTTCACCCGAGTGTCCAGGACATGCGGCCGCAGATCAGATGAGACGACAACAAAGTCGATCATCGAACTGCGACCTAGGGTGTCCTGGTGCCAAGAGCACATATGTACACCCTTATGCCTGAACATGGTGTTCGTTATGGACAATCCATGACGAGCACAGAAGTCCAATAACAGAACACCACTCGGGTTCAGATCAGGGGGGCCGTTCCTCCCAACCACACCCCTCCAGGTCTCACTGTCATTGCCCACGTGAGCGTTGAAGTCCCCCAGTAGAACAAGGGAGTCCCCAGGAGGTGCACTCTCCAATACCCCCTCCAAGGACTCCAAAAAGGGTGGGTAATCTGCGCTGCCGTTTGGCGCATAGGCACAAACAACAGTCAGAGCCCGTCCCCCCACACGTAGGCGAAGGGAGGCTACCCTCTCGTTCACCGGGGTGAACCCCAACGTACAGGCACCAAGATGGGGGGCAACAAGTATGCCCACTCCTGCTCGGCGCCTCTCACCAGGGGCAACTCCAGAGTGGAAGAGTGTCCAACCCCTCTCAAGGAAACTGGTTCCAGAGCCAGAGCCATGCGTTGAGGTGAGTCCGACTATTTCTAGCCGGAACCTCTCAACCTCACACACTAGCTCAGGCTCCTTCCCCACCAGAGAGGTGACATTCCATGTCCCAATGGCCAGCTTCTGTAGCCGAGGATCAGACCGCCAGGGTCCCCGCCCTCGGCCACCACCCATCCCACATTGCACCCGACCCCTTTGGCCCCTCCCATAGGTGGTGAGCCCATGGGAAGGGGGACCCACGTCTCCTCTTCGGGCTGTGCCCGGCCGAGCTCCATGGGTAAAAGCCCGGCCACCAGGCGCTCGCCAACGTGCCCCACCTCCGGGCCTGGCTCCAGAGTGGGGCCCCGGTGACCCGCGTCCGGGCAAGGGAACATTGTATCCATTAATTGTACTCATCATAAGGGGATTTTGGGCTGCACTTTGTCTGGTCCCTCACCTAGGACCTGTCTGCCTTGGGTGACCCTTACCTTCTCTTGAAATACGAACTTTACATATCTCACAGTTTGCAAACACAATATCTTTGTCATCCACTTTAAAATATCTCCACACGACAGACATCGCTGCCTCCACTTCAAGTTAATGCCGCGTTCTGCTTCTTTTTTACGACAGTCACTGCTTTATGGCAGGCACTGCTGCAAAAATATCGTGCATGTTTTGTTCCGAGACAATTTGACTCTGAAACACAACATACAGTTAATATAATATTCCCGTTTGTGTTTAGAATAAATATACACATATATATCCGATCCCTGATCGGTGTGTAACGCCCGATTCGAGTCGAGTCTGAAATCACGTGATCGGGACCGATTTCCGATCATGTGATCGGCTCGGGACATCCCTAATATATATATATATATATATATATATATATATATATATATATATATATATATATATATATATATATAT
>JBBPBX010057024.1:0-22568 GCA_038048925.1 Garcialebias charrua | reverse complement strand
GTAGGAAGCTCAGTTCTCAAATGTTAAGGCTCCAGTATAGCTCTGCGTTCGTTCGTACGCGCGTGCTGTACGCAGACAGTTCATCCGCACACCCCAGCGTACGTTCTCGTGTACATTCTCGCGTTTTCGCACCAAATTCTTGACATCATTTGAGCTGCAGCGCAGAGAGTTTACCTACGGGACAAATTGAGGTCGCTGATTGGTCATTTGCTGACACGCCTACTGAATTGATTGACAGGTCGGGGGGGGCGAGAGCTGGCAGCTGCAGTCGCAGTGGTGTTCTGTGTTTATATGTTAATAATGAGTTCTAAAAAAAAAAACAGGGAGCGCTGGTCCTGCAGCCCACACATCAGAGCACACCAGGAAATCTGTAGAACCTCCCGCAGCCACGCTGTACCTGAGTTTAATTCGCTCGTGACAAATTTGTTCATTTCTCATCATTTCAGTCATGGAGTCAACGGAGGAGGAAGAGATCACTTGCCTTTTGGCAAAACAAACAAAAGAAAAGGCCAGATCAGGGATGAAGAAGGGGAATTTAATACCGTATTTTCCGGAATATAGGTCGCGGCTTTTTATCATTTTTGCATGCCCTGCGACCTATATTCAGGTGCGACTTATTTATGGCTTTTTATAAAATAAGCTGATTTGTAATCATTTATTAACAAAAATTAAACTGAGACACACTCTTACAATAATGTCAGCTAACAAATATATTTTTTTAGGTGTTTATCCTGCTAAAATTAAAATACCGGTACATGCAGGTCTGTTCGCTGCTACTGCATGTCTGGTGCTGCGCGTGCACGTTTTGTTTCATCAGACGTAGCGAAACAAATTTTTAAATCCAGCTCATTTCACAATTACGTTCATTTATTAAAGAAAAGTTCAGCTCAGACACATATTTGCTATAATTTTTATCAAACAAATAATTGTTTTTAAGTGTTAATCTTCTTAAAAGCCTTGCTGTGCGCTCCTGTGGCAGACATTTGCAACAGAGCTAAACACGGTCTACATTTGGATGCAGGTGCGACATATATATGGATTTTTCCAAATTTTTGGCAATAATTAGACAATGCGACCTATATTCCGGTGCAACCTATATTCCGGAAAATACGGTACATTTGTGTCGCATACAAAACAGTCCGGCGCCAGGCAGTTTATTGTGCGACAACGCGTTTGCGTACGCGGTCGTAAAATTTGAGCTTTGCTCGTACATGCCCTGCAGGGATACGCTGGTACCTCTGCGTAGTACATGCATAGAGTTGCATATGGACGGACGCAGAGCTATACGGGAGCCTTTAGAGTCACAAAAATATTGAATACATTTGGAATAAATGATGACACTCTTAAACAGGCCAGTAATATCAGAATTATTATTATTATTTTTTTTGCACGTGTCAGATCCTCAACACCACCTGTCAATCAATCCAGTAGGCTTGTTAGCAACTGACTAATCCGCAATCTCAGTTTGTCTCAAAGGTGAACACCCCTTTCCTGCAGGAGCTCCACCCCTTTTTCCTCCAACAACATTGTCAGGGTTTTGCCATACGGATGGTCAGAGAGAATTAATGAAAAATCCTCATACAAAGGATCAAACGTTGTCAGTGGGGAACATGTCATTCACACGTGTGTTACCCTGAGAGTTTAGAGTATGGAATACATACAGTAGCCTACATAAAAAACAAAATACATTACGGTAACCTTTCACTTAACCATTAATCAATGTAATATTGAGAGAAAATGGAGGATTATACAGATGAACATGTGGTACTTCCTGTTTATCACCGTTGTATTTTTGCAACTTCTGGTTGTATAAATGTAAGTACAGTATTTGTTATGATCAGGTAACTCATCTACCTGGATTTGGGACTGGCACATGAGATGCACTGGCTTGTGCTCCCTGGTGACTGGTTTAATCCTGACAACACAATTGTTCCATTTTTGCTTTGCACAAACAAGAAAACATCAGAATTCCAGAAAACAAAAAATAGGTGCGACAACAGGTTCTGTCTTGATACTAAACTGATTTTGTATTGATTTTGATTTGGGAGGGTTAGGATGCTTGAGAGAAGTGGAGCGTGCTCTATTCACACAAGGAGGGCTGTTGGTCAGGCTACTTCTTATTGCTTTCTAAAAGTTATTGAATCAAGTGTTTACATATGTAGGTAAATGTAGATCAGTTAAAATACACCAGAATGCAGGAAATGGCATCTAATTTATTCAACATTTTCTGGGGAGGACCCCTAGACACCACCACCACAACCAGTTTGTCCCCACCACATTACAAATGCTTCTGTCAATGGCCACCACATTTTTCAAGCTCGAGCCGTTGTTGGCACTGGGGGCTGAACACCCCTAAAGGTCAGATTCTAGAATCGCCCCTGGCCACCACTCCTCACAAACAAGGGTTGTGTGCAGGGTTTAATTTGTAAACCGGTGGATGCTGGACACAAATAGCGGGTGGGCCGGCTGGGGGGTGGGGTTCTTAGGGATGTGCATGCTCACAAGACAAGAACCTGACAAGTTGTTTAATGACATAAAATATATTTTGTTAGCAAAAAAAATAGAGTCCTAACATTTACTAAACATTACTTCTGTATTTACAGATAAAACCATCAAAATTGTGCTTTGACAAACTAAAAAACTAAAACATTTTGTCATTGTGAAAGAGGAAAAGAGGGACAGGTATTATCTTGCTTTGAGTTTACTCTTTGGCTACGTTCACACTGCAGGTCTTAATGCTCAATTCCGATTTTTTTTTTTTTAATCCGATCTTTTGGTGTGAACGTTCACACTACATTTTAAATGCGACCTGCATCAGACTCCAGTGTGAACGATCTACATTGTAGAAGTGACCCGCATGCGCAGAAGAAAACGTGTCTCAGAACGTGACGTGACACGTAGCACCCTGTGGTTGCGGAAGTAAACATGGACGCGACAGTTTTCAGTGTGTGTTCGGTAATTTTGAAGTTGTTGTCCAATCGGGGAAAGCTAAACATCCAAATGATTAAAGGCAAAAGAAAATGAGAAGAAAGCGAGCAAAATTTTTAGTGATGGCGATTTTTGGAGCTGTGGCTGCTACCTCTGTTCAGAGGGGTGTGTGGATGCAGAGTATACATGGCCGAGGAGCGCTGTTCAAGTTGGAGTGCAGAGCGTTTTTCTTTTGCAGTGCGTTTGCACCCCTCTGCCACCGTAGGAGTAGGAGCCAAGAGTGACGTCGGTCTCACGTCGGTGATGAAAAAGTCAGATGTAAGTCACATGAGCGTTCACACTGCAGTCGCTTTGAAAACATCAGATACATATCTGATTTAAAACCACATACTGAAACGGCCTGGGTCGGATTTGAAAACATCGTATTTGTCGCGTTCAGACTGTCATAAAAAATCTGATATGGGTCAGATGGGGCAAAAAATCAGATTTGGGTTGGATTTGCCTGCAGTGTGAACGTAGCCTTTGTTGCCTGCATGCTGTGGGTGACAAGTGTCCAGAGCGTCATAAAAACAGCAGCGGAGGTGTCTGAGTTATTTATTTATCATCTCAGCAGCAGAGGGGAGCGACACGGTTCAAGCATGGCTCCCAAAACAACAATGCAGTCATATTTGTCCGTAACTTTATTATTAGTAAAACTGAGAGTTGCTGGATCTTAGCAAACAGTTGCCAGAACACACCCTGACACAATGAGAGAGTTCCCGGATTTTATTGTGGCAGGATCCGGCTCAAATTAAGCCCTGGTTTCGTGTCAACATGTCAAAGTTGAAATGTGGTCAAATCTTCTTAAGAGTGGTGGACCCACGAGACGACCTCAGTGAATCCACTGTGGTTGTGTGTGATCAGACAGTGGAGCTCGTGGAGCTCAGCACAAATCCAAGAGTCTCTGTTGATCTCCCCCACAGAGTCCCAGAGTTTTATTCCACATAGAAACAAAGATATACTTTTTCACCCTTAAATTCAAATGTGCAGTTTTTATTTATTTATTTATTTATTATTATTATTTTTATTATTATTATTATTGTTATTTTTACAGATCAAATCTTTTGCAGCAGTTTGGTTGTTTCTTTCTGATTGTAGGAAAGTCACGTTGCTTCCAGACTGAACAAACATCTAATTTGACTGACAGACCTGAGCATGAAAATGTGATCGTGTGCACGTTAACACAACTTTCACTTCATTATTTCCATGTTGCATCTTTTTGTTTTGAAGGATTTTGGACTCTAGCTACTTCCATCACTTTAGCCATTCAGTTTCTGAAACATTCAGCTCATTCATTTTTCACCTTTTAGATTTTAACTACAGTTTTGCTGGTTGGAGCTTTGAGGTACTCCTTTGCTCTTTTGGGCTTCTATCTACTTCTTTGCTAAATAAACTTTTAGCTGCCATTCCCTTGGTTTGAAACTTTTAGCTACACCTTTGTTAAATTTATTTTTCAGAAGCATTTTTTGTTGCTAATTATAGCTATTAGTAACTGTTTAGTTAATTTCAGCTTTTTATGCAGCTGTCGAAGGCGGATGTATAAAGTTTGTTAAAGTGGGCTTTTCTGGCCTGTAAGCGTGAAATTATAAAACTGGAAACATCCAATGATTGTTACATTTATTGATATTTTTACATTTTGAGACAAAATAATAGACTGGATTCCATCCATTCATCCATCCATGCATTCATCAATCCTTTCATCCATCCATCCATTATTTTTACTTGCTTCTTTTTTTCCGGGTTGCAGGGTGTCACTGGTGCCCATATCCAGATCACAAGTCCATAAGACTGGATTCTTGTAAAATATGTATATTTGTATAGTTTTTTTTTTTTTTCAACTAAAATGATGAACTGTGCAGGCGTATGTGATTTATTTTTTTATTGTGGAGAAATTGAGTACGGTATTCTACTTGGAAGTATTAACACATAACATTAAAGGGAGTATAATTTACTCTGTGTATTAGTACTATCTACATATTTGCAAAAGAAATGACAGGAAAACTACTAAAACTCATCATTTTTTGTTGTGTGTCCGATAAAATTCAGTTTTATGGTAGTTTTGGCTTGAAAGAGCCGTTGCGGAGGGAACAAAGAGCCGCATGTGGCTCCAGAGCTGCGGGTTGCAGACCCCTGTCCTAGATAAACTGTTGCGTACACTTCACATCACCCAAGGTCAAAGTTAAAATACAAACGTGCTTGTCCAGGCCAGAACTTCTGATCTGCTCAGGATAAATGAACAGAAGTGTCAGAGGAGTTTGGTCAGAGGTTATGGAGTTATGGATGCATTATTAACATTTGTTTCCTTAAAACAACCAAGTTGTCTCTCAGAACTCTGTTGTCCTGAGGAGATGCTGTGGAGTGTGTGTGAAGGTCAGGAGGGCCATGTGAGGCTACAGCTGCTTCAAGGACACACACTGAAACCTTGTCTTAGAATGAAAGCATGTGCAGATCATTGTGACTGGGCTTCATTTAGTGCATACTGATAATATGTCATTTATTTTTATTTAATTAGCAGAGAGTTCAATATCTGGCCTTCCATGTAAAACTGTGCCTGAGATAAATCACCTGCCATGTGTCAGTGTGCTTCGTTTGATTAAACATCATTAAGAGCGTTTTCCTCTAACAAAAACGTCATACACACATGCAGCATCACTGTACGGAGTGTCACGTTTGCCTTGCATCACCCCAGCTCCAAGGTCAAGATCAAGGTCAAGAAAGGTCTTTGCTTGTCCGGTTCATTGCTATAGGTTGCTGTTGGGTAGTTTGTCGACGAGCGTAATATGTGCTATATACTGTACAGGACTCTTTTAGTTATTGTTGTGATGATTGTAGGTTTATGCACTTGTTTGTTGCTTTTATTATTTAGCTTTTGTTTTGCTCATCATAACTCTGATGTTCTTTAACAGACTTCAGCAGTCGTTCAGCACTCAGCAATGCATTCTCTGTAAAAATGCTAATTTTCCCAGCACTAATCCTGCAGTTTGCAGTCGTGGTCTCCCTGCCTCTCATGCTTGCCACAATTATTTTCATGGAGGAACACTGGCCTGCAGGAAGAGCCTTCACATCAGTGAGTTGTGAGGAAGACACAGCATGAATTTCTTATGAATTATGACATGACGGATAAGCCTCGGCTGCTTGAAGTACAGATCTTTGAAGTTGCTCCTGTTCTGCTTTGCCTTTTAATAAGTGCTGTTTACACCAGAGCTGAACTCAGTGCAGTGAGGAAGAAACAATCTGTTCTTCATCATTAGTGCTTATACGTCTGTAAATTCTGGCCTTGTATCTGTCCAGAGAAGAAGCATAAAATAAAATAAAAACAATAACAATAAAAGCTTCTGATGCTATTTTGACCACATCAAAATTTGGAATTTTTCCCAATTCAAAGGTCAAAAATATAACCACTGTTCATTTCTGGGGTGTACTATATGGATTGTTAAAAAGCTACCATTCAAATTTCTGCTAAAACAACAAGAGAGTAAGAACATCCTTCTTGCTTGTGTCTGTGTTCAGCTTTTGGTCATGAACGAGAATGTTTTCAGTCCCGTTGTTCTAATAGAAGAGAGTGCATTTATTTGCTGTGTTTTACCATGACATCATCGGCATATTCATTTGAATGAATTCATTTAATCTAGTTGGTATTAAACTGAGGAGGACCGACAGAGTGGCTGAATAATGGCAGCCATTACTTAGAGCTGTCCACACAACGTCACCTGACTGCACCTCAGTCAGTTTCATCCTCTGACAGCTTCCATTCACAAATCCCAGCTTGTTGCTAAAGACTTGGGTTTCTATAGCCTGAGATTTGTAGAGCCTGAGGTTTCTGGAGCTTGTTGTTACTAGAGCTTGGGCTTCTAAAGCCTTATGTTCTTAAGCCTGAGGTTTCTAGAACTTGATGCTTCTAAACTACTGAATTGAAATGAATTAAAGTCCAAGGTTTCTAGAGCATGAGCTTTCTATAGTCTGTAGTTTCTAAAACACGAGTCTCTAGAGACTCACATTTTTTAAAAGCCTGAGCTTTTCAACGTCATACATTACTAGAGGCTGGGGGTTTCTAAAGCCTTCTAAAGCCTTGGGTTTGTAGAGTGTGATTTGTAGAGCCTGATGTTTCTGGAGACTGGTGTTACTAGAGCTTGAAGCATCTAAAATATTTGGTTTCTAAAGCTTTAGGTTTTTCAAGCATGAGGTTTCTAAAGCTTGATTTTTCTAAAGTCCATGGTTTATAGAGCGTGAGTCTTCTATAGTCTGAGGTTTCTAAAACCTGAGGTCTCTAGAGCCTGACGATTTTAAGCCTGGACTTTTTTAAACCATACATTACTAGAGCCTTGGGTTTCTAGAGCATGAGGTTTCTAGAGCTTGGGATTTCTAAAACCTTGAGTTTCAAGAGCCTGATGTCTTTAAAGACTGAGCTTTCTAGAGCCGAAAGTTTCTATTATAGTGAGGTTTCTAAAGTCAGAGGTTTCTAGTCTGAGTTTTGTAAACTTGGGGTTTCTTGACACCTTCAGCCTGACAGCATCCCTCACTGCCGGTGTCCACCACCGGGTTCGAGGGTTGCCACCACGACAGGCACCAACAACCTTGCGGCCACAGCTCCGATAAGCTGCCTCGACAATAGAGGCGCGGAACACGGCCCACTCGGACTCCATGTCCCCCGCCTCCCTCGGAACGTGTTCAAAGCTCTCCCGGAGGTGGGAGTTAAAGCTCCGTCTTACGGGAGACTCTGCCAGACGTTCCCAGCAGACCCTCACAATACGTTTGGGTCTGCCAGGTCTGACCGGCATCCTCCCCCACCATCGGAGCCAACTCACCACCAGGTAGTGGTCAGTTGACAGCTCCGCCCCTCTCTTCACCCGAGTGTCCAGGACATGCGGCCGCAGATCAGATGAGACGACAACAAAGTCGATCATCGAACTGCGACCTAGGGTGTCCTGGTGCCAAGAGCACATATGTACACCCTTATGCTTAAACATGGTGTTCGTTATGGACAATCCATGACGAGCACAGAAGTCCAATAACAGAACACCACTCTGGTTCAGATCAGGGGGGCCGTTCCTCCCAACCACACCCCTCCAGGTCTCACTGTCATTGCCCACGTGAGCGTTGAAGTCCCCCAGTAGAACAAGGGAGTCCCCAGGAGGCGCACTCTCCAATACCCCCTCCAAGGACTCCAAAAAGGGTGGGTAGTCTGAGCTGC
The DNA here is from genome assembly GCA_038048925.1 of Garcialebias charrua. NCBI lineage: Eukaryota > Metazoa > Chordata > Actinopteri > Cyprinodontiformes > Rivulidae > Garcialebias > Garcialebias charrua. The sequence continues at coordinate 14,410 of JBBPBX010057024.1, read as the reverse complement.
CGTTTGGTGCATAGGCACAAACAACAGTCAGAGCCCGTCCCCCCACACGTAGGCGAAGGGAGGCTACCCTCTCGTTCACCGGGGTGAACCCCAACGTACAGGCACCAAGATGGGGGGCAACCAGTATGCCCACTCCTGCTCGGCGCCTCTCACCAGGGGCAACTCCAGAGTGGAAGAGTGTCCAACCCCTCTCAAGGAAACTGGTTCCAGAGCCAGAGCCATGCGTTGAGGTGAGTCCGACTATTTCTAGTCGGAAACTCTCAACCTCACACACTAGCTCAGGCTCCTTCCCCACCAGAGAGGTGACATTCCATGTCCCAATGGCCAGCTTCTGTAGCCGAGGATCAGACCGCCAGGGTCCCCGCCCTCGGCCACCACCCATCTCACATTGCACCCGACCCCTTTGGCCCCTCCCACAGGTGGTGAGCCCATGGGAAGGGGGACCCACGTCTCCTCTTCGGGCTGTGCCCGGCCGGGCTCCATGGGTAAAAGCCCGGCCACCAGGCGCTCGCCAGCGTGCCCCACCTCCGGGCCTGGCTCCAGAGTGGGGCCCCGGTGACCCGCGTCCGGGCGAGGGAAAACTTAGTCCATTAATTGTACTCATCATAGGGGTTTTTGGGCTGCACTTTGTCTGGTCCCTCACCTAGGACCTGTCTGCCTTGGGTGACCCTTCTAGGGGCATGAAGCCCCTGACAGCATAGCTCCTAGGATCATTGGGACACTCAAACCCCTCCACCACGGTAAGGTGGCAGCCCAGGGAGGGGACTGAGCTGGGACTGGGATGCTGTCAGGCTGAAGAAGGAGTCCTATTGGGCCTTTTTGGCTTGTGGGACCCCGGAAGCAGCTGATAGGTACCGGCAGTCCAAGCGGCATGCGGCTCGGGTGGTTGCTGAGGCAAAAACTCGGGCGTGGGAGGAGTTCGGAGAGGCCATGGAGAATGACTTCCGTACGGCTTCGAGGCGATTCTGGTCCACCATCCGGCGTCTCAGGGGGGGAAAGAGGTACGCGACCAACACCATTTATGGTGGGGGTGGCGTGCTGCTGACCTCAACTTGGGATGTTGTGAGTCGGTGGGCGGAATACTTCGAAGACCTCCTCAATCCTACTGGCACGTCTTCCACTGAGGAAGTGGAGCCTGGGGACTTTGGGTCGGGTTCTCCGATCTCTGGTACTGAGGTCGCCGAGGTGGTTAAAAAGCTCCGCGGTGGCAAGGCTCCAGGGGTGGATGAGATTCGCCTTGGACTCCGCCAAGGTTGCCCTTTGTCACCGATTCTGTTCATAACTTTTATGGACAGAATTTCTAGGCGCAGCCAAGGTGTTGAGAGGATCCGTTTTGGTGGCCTTAGAATCGCTTCTCTGTTTTTTGCAGATGATGTGGTCCTACTGGCTTCATCAGTTCGTGATTTACAACTTTCACTGGAGCGGTTTGCAGCCGAGTGTGATGCGGCCGGGATGAGGATCAGTTCCTCCAAATCCGAGGCCATGGTCTTGAGCCGGAAAAGGGTAGCATGCCCTCTCCGGGTCGGGGAGGAGGTCCTGCCCCAAGTGGAGGAGTTTAAGTATCTCGGGATCTTGTTCACGAATGAGGGAAAACTGGAGCGTGAGATCGATAGGCGGATAGGTGCAGCGTCCGCAGTGAAGCGGGCGCTGTACCGGTCTGTCGTGGTGAAGAGAGAGCTGAGTCAAAAGGCAAAGCTCTCAATTTACCGATCGATCTACGTTCCCACCCTCATCTATGGTCATGAGCTTTGGGTTATGACCGAAAGAACAAGATCTCGGATACAAGCGGCTGAAATGAGTTTTCTCCGCAGGGTGTCTGGACTCTCCCTTAGAGATAGGGTGAGAAGCTCAGTCATCCGGGAGGGACTCGGAGTAGAGCCGCTGCTTCTCCACATCGAGAGGAGCCAGTTGAGGTGGCTCGGGCATCTGGTTAGGATGCCTCCTGGACGCCTCCCTGGTGAGGTGTTCCGGGCATGTCCCACCGGGAGGAGACCCAGAGGAAGACCCAGGACACGCTGGAGGGACTATGTTTCTCGGCTGGCCTGGGAACGCCTTGGGATTCCCCCGGAGGAGCTGCTCCAAGTGGCTGGGGAGAGGGAAGTCTGGGCCTCCCTACTTAGGCTGCTACCCCCGCGACCCGACCCTGGATAAGCGGAAGAAGATGGATGGATGGATGGATGGATGGGGTTTCTTGAGCTTGAAGTTTCAAGAGCTCGAGTGTTTGAGGATCAAAACTGAAAGTGTGTGGTGCCTGAAACCAGTCCAAGTTTTTCTGATCTTCTTGCAGAAATGGGGTGGTTGAAGTAACTGGAAAAAAGAATTAAAGACCAACCGTTTCATCATTTAAATGTTGCAGAGTTACAGCCATTTTGGTATTTGTTAAAACTGCTTTGCTGTGTCGGCCATCTTGCATCACTTTGATTACAAAATGTATAGATGTGCCTCCCAAAAAAAAAATCTTGGCGTTTCATTAAAATTTGCAGTGAAATTTTGACATTTTCCTAATGGTACAGACAGACAAGCATGTGCGTGCACACACACACACACACACACACAGGTTTGTCAATGTGGTTTAGCCGGACTTTTTCGCCAAACCCGCCCGAAGGTGTAATACGGGGTCTACCCCTTCCCGAGGTCCTAGCGACCTGGGACCAAGCTCAGAGCACTCTAAAAATTTTGAAAAAAATTTGGGTCACTTTAGCTTTCCGATAGGAGCTTCACAGCACGTTTTACCACCCAGACTCCAGTGTGGTTTACAAGGACGTCAAAAAATGTGGTTTATGAGGACAAACATGCATTATGGGGTCTTTAAAGGGACATTTAAACTCCGCCTACTTAACATAAAATTAACATAAAACACACAAATGTGACAGGAGGACAAACATGCATTATGGGGTCTTTAAAGAGACATTTAAACTCCGCCTACTTAACATAAAATTAACATAAAACACACAAATGTGACAGGACACTGCATTAGGAGAACAGTTTTTTGAACTGATTTTATTAAACAAATTAGGCACATACTTTATTTATATTCACTAACAAATCTTCAAATGTTTAAAATAAAATAAAACTTAAATGTTTCAAATAAAATAAAATAAAAACTTAAATTCTGTTGACATATTTACATTATTATAAAACATATTAACATTATATACATATTTCTAAAACAAAATTTTACTTTTTCTGCAGGGTTAATCACAACCTAATGTAAAGTACAGGGGATCCCCGACTTACGAGCGACGAAAGAGTTCCTCAGTCTGAGATGACATATTTACATTTTATAAAACATTAACATTACAAACTTGTACATATTTCTAAAACAAAATTTTACTTTTTCTGCAGGGTTAATCACAACCCAATGTAAAGTACAGGTGATCCCTGACTTATGAGCGATGAAAGACTTCTGAGATGACATATTTACATATTATAAAACATTAACATTACAAACTTGTACATATTTCTAAAACAAAATTGTACTTTTTTTACAGGGTTCACCACAACCCACTGTAAAGTACAGGTGATCCCCGACTTACGAGCGACGAAAGAGTTCCTCAGTCTGAGATGACATATTTACATATTATAAAACATTAACATTACAAACTTGTACATATTTCTAAAACAAAATTGTACTTTTTTTACACGGTTCACCACAACCCACTGTAAAGTACAGGTGATCCCCGACTTACGAGCGATGAAAGAGTTCCTCAGTCTGAGATGACATATTTACATATTATAAAACATTAACATTATAAACTTGTACATATTTCTAAAACAAAATTGTACTTTTTTTACACGGTTCACCACAACCCACTGTAAAGTACAGGTTATCCCTAACTTACGAGTGACGAAAGACATCCTCAGTCTGAGATGCTGTATTCAGCTCAGTCTTATAAAGACTTCCTTAGTCTGAGATGTTGTATTCAGCTGAGTCTTATAAATAAAGACTTCCTGATGACAGCCAAAACCAGCTGCTCACATGATCAAGGAGGACCATCAGCCTAAACATTGCCCATTTTCTACATCCATCCATTATCTTTACCCGTTTCTTCCATTTTGGGTCACGGGGGTCGCCGGTGCCCATATCCAGCAATCATAGGGCAAGGGGCGGGGTGCACCTTTCACGGTTCGCAAGTTTATCACAGGGCATCACATTTGTTACATGAAAACATAAAACACTAGAAAGCTTGTTGAACAAGACACATACTAAAATTAAAATACCCTGATGAATGCTCAATAATTCTAGTAGAATAATCAAAAAAGCTAAGTCTGGTCCTCAGGACATTCAAAAAAACAACACAAAGAAAAGCAAAAAAAAAAAAACTGGAAATGTTTAGTCTTTTGTCCAAGTCTGGAGATAATGTATTCAACTCAGTATTATAAATAAAGATTTCCTCAGTGTGAGGTGCTGCATTCAGCTTAGTCTCATAAATAGCACCCTCTCACAGTGGATCAACCAGTTTGCAGGTCCTCCTTTATCATGAGAGCAGCTGGTTTTGGCTGTCATCAGCAAATTGGTTGATCCACTGTGAGAGGGTGCTTTTTATAAGACTGAGCTGAATGCAACATCTCAGATTGAGGAAACCTTTCGGACAAATGACTTCCACAGTCTTGGATGCTGTACTCAGCTCAGTCTTATAAATAAATACTTCCTCAGTCTGAGGTACTGCATTCAGCTCAGTCTTATAAATAGCACCCTCTCACAGTGGATCAACGAGTTTGCTGAACAGCCAAAACCAGCTGCTCTCATGATCAAGGAGGACCTGCAAACTGGTTGATCCACTGTGAGAGGGTGCTATTTATAAGACTGAGCTGAATGCAGCACCTCAGACTGAAGACGTGTTTCGGACGAATGACTTCCTCAGTCTTACATGCTATGTTCAGCTCAGTCTTATAAAAGAAGACTTCCTCGACAAAGTTTTTTTTACAGTTTTTACATCAAAGTACAATTCAAACAAAAACACTTTCATCGATTCATCGCAAACCTGTTGCTTCCTCTCACATTCCTCCTTGGTGATCAGTTCACCTCGATATTCCAAAAGAAAGTCATATTTTGCAAAGGATTTATTTGCTAAGATTCCTCAACCTAGTTATATAAATAGGAAAAATTGTATTTTTTGTTAACACTAATAAAGCTCCACATACCTTTTAAGTTCACTGATAAATTTGATGACAAGGCCCTAAATAAAGACTTCCTCAGTCTGACGTGCTGCATTCAGCTCAGTCTCATAAATAGCAAACTCCACTTGAGATTTCATGATAGAATGCAGACTGCTTTGCCTTATGTTTTAAATGTGTTTTCTCCAATATTCCTTGTGTCAGGAGAAAAGCAACATTTTGAAGTGCTGGGAAAAACAGGGAAACTTGTGTCTGACATATTAGGATCAGATATTGCTGCTTTTTCCAGAATCTGTCCAACTTTGGACTGGCTACATTGAAGGGGGACACAGAGACATCTGGACAAGTCTCAGTCCATCACAGGGACACATTTACAAGTCTCCAGTCCATCACAGGGACACATTTACAAGTCACCAGTCCATCACAGGGACACGTGGACAAGTCTCCAGTCCATCATAGGGACACCTGGACAGGTCTCCAGTCCATCACAGGAACACATTTACAAGTAATATAATAATAATAATAATAATAATAATAATAATAATAATAATAATAATAATAATAATAACAATAATAATAATAATAACTGACAAGTTATAATAATAACAAGTCTCCAGTCCATCACAGGGACACCTGGACAGGTCTCTTCTCTTAGAATTGAGAAAGCCTTTTGGATGAAGGGCGAAACGTCTTCTGCTACAAATAAAAGTCCAGTTGTTTTTTTATTGAACACATTTTTTTGATTGTAACAAAGACCTCGGTACATACCAGGCAACTAGGTTATTAGTCATTTCATTATAAAGCCAGGTTGCATAGGTACCAGGTACATACCAATTGAGTACAAGATAACATGTCATTTTATAGAATAGTCTGGTACAAAATATACATACTGGTTAAATAACCAGTATGCTACCAGTATCTGGGGTATGTACCTTTCTGTATTATGTATTAATATTGTATAAATCTGTGTTACACTTTTAAATACTTTATTTAAAAAAAAAGTTCCTCCATATTTTTTTCAACCTGTAGCTTGGATATCTTTGCCAGTTGTGTTGGGGGAGCTGGTAATCTGTAAAATTCCCTGTGAACACGGATGTCATGGCCCAAGAAGTCTGCAACCTGGTCAAGTTCATTGTTTTTTAAGTTCAAGACTTGTGAGAGCGTGGCTACATGTTTCCGTAGTTGTGTTGACCTGAGGAACTCTGGGTGCTATGCTCCACACTGGCTTGCATGAACACGCAGACTGTCCTGTCCTCTGTAGTGACTCATTGATTTAGGTCTTGCAAATAGAAATAAGTTTGTTTGTAAAACAACACATGTCTCTCTCTTACTTGCCAATAAAGTCAGTGCATCCACCACATTTGGTGCGAGTAAAACTGCAACCTTTCGGCCTCTTTTCACAATGATTTCAACCCGAGTGAAATGGCTGCAGAGCTTCTGTTCAACCGTTGACAAACCCATGGCAACATCATCATGGAGCTTGGTGGTGTCACGCTCCATAAAACTTCGTAGGTGCATCTTTGAAACCTCTCCTGCTCGTCTACGATTGAACACAATGACCTATGCAAGTGTAACTTTTGCAAGTTCTGCATAAGTCTGGGGGCTGGCTTCATCTTTCAAGGTGTTAAAGGCATTTTCTCCTGATTTATTCAGATGCTGATGCAGAAGCTTAACATCTTCAGTGAATGGTAATGTTAATGGCCTATTGTATTTGGCATGATTTTAAGTGCTAAGGGCACTATGAGACACCATCTCTGACCATTTTGATGAGCACAGTTTTTTGAATGCGTCTGACGACTTCATCAGTTGTTCATCTTCTGCCATGAGTGCTCGGCAATGAACAAGGTTACAGATTTTGTTCAGTGTATGTCCCAGTTTTATGGCAAGGCTTGTTTTTTTGTATGAACGTGTTTCTTCATCAAAGCCTGACACAGTCTTTACTGCTTGCACAACTCTCTGGAAGTTAGCAGGTTTCACAGCATCCTCTAGGTTATGTATTGCATATTTTGTGCGCAGACATATCAACAAACGGCCAACTTCATGAAGCTTTTGTCGCATGTAGTCGTATTTTGAGGGGTCTTGTCCATGTCTGTTGTGGAGTGACTGAGCAAACTGAATAATACACAGGTCATTTCTCACAGCTGAGGTAACATCGTCGGGTTTCATACTTTTAATGATCTTACAAACACCACTTCAGATTTCATGATAGAATGCAGACTCTTTAGCCAAAGCCAAACTCAGCACTTTGGCTCTTCCAGGTGGATTATCCATATCCATATTTTCTGGCTTACAGGGGCATCTACGGACATGTCTCCATAGTTGCTTTTGAACGTACATTCCTTCACAGTAGATACAGTGAATAAATGTTCCATCTACGGCCTTAGCTTTTGTCTTTCTCTTCACTTTCAAGGGCCCTTGTCCACCTTGTAAAACTGCATTGTTATGCTTGTGAATTCCCCTGTTCCTCAATTTTTCTAATAAAACTTTGCGCTCTTTAGAATCCTTGTGAAGGGAAAACAGTTGGATAATTTCAGGATGCGTCTGGTGTGTTTGCAAATGGCGTGAAATTTTAGTTTGTGGCTTACCACAAACATAACAGAAGTTTTGTAGACATGTAATCTGCTTTGTGTCAGGTTCTGTCCCTGTCTGTTTTCTTTAGGCTCTGTTTCTTTATGTTTATTTGTGTTTTCCTCCTGTCTTCATTTTGTCATTCTGAGCTTTGATTCCTGTTTATCTCATTCAGTCTCTGTCATTTCAGTCTGTCTCTCTGTGCTCAAGCCTGTAGCCTTAATCATTCACACCTGTCTCATCAGCCACCTGCCAAGCTGAGCTCATTACTCACTCTCTACTCACTCTCTTTCTGCCTTATAAAAAGCCTACATCTCCTCCACTTTGTTCTGTTCACACAGACAACTCAGGCCTCACCTCTCCACTCTGATGTCCTTCTCTGTTTCTGCTCCAGTTTACCAGAGTGAGTTTTTGGCTGCCCTGACAGCATTTTTGTTTAAAATAAATAATTATTATTTTAAACTCCTGCCTCGTTCACTTTCCTGCACGTGGGTCTAACACCAGAGGAACCTGACAGAATGACCGGACCAGACCCAGACCCAGCAGGTTTTGTGAACAGTACCGAGCGCTGCTCAGAATGGGACCAACTCCACCGGGTAACCCGTAAATATATTGACACTGTGGCCACTTCCTATGATCTACAGGAGAGGTTGGTGGCCAGTGATGACTTTATACAGGTGTTTACCCGGTTGGAGATAGTAGGTGATGACCCATGGCTGTTTGGACTGTTTGCTGAAGCCTGGACCGAGAGAGAAAGGTCACACTCTCGTCTCCTGCAAACTATTGCCCTGCCCTTGGTGCCAACCACTGTGGTCTCACCGCCTGCAGTCTCGACGGTGGTCTCCTCGCCTGCAGCCTCGACGGTGGTCTCCTCGCCTGCAGCCTCGACGGTGGTCTCCTCGCCTGCAGCCTCGACGGTGGTCTCCTCGCCTGCAGCCTCGACGGTGGTCTCCTCGCCTGCAGTCTCGACGGTGGTCTCCTCGCCTGCAGTCTCGACGGTGGTCTCCTCGCCTGCAGTCTCGACGGTGGTCTCCTCGCCTGCAGTCTCGACGGTGGTCTCCTCGCCTGCAGTCTCGACGGCGGTCTCCTCGCCTGCAGTCTCGACGGCGCCCTCCTCGCCTGCAGTCTCGACGGCGCCCTCCTCGCCTGCAGTCTCGACGGCGCCCTCCTCGCCTGCAGTCTCGACGGCGCCCGACGACGTCTCAGAGGGTCCAGACGACGAGGGTCAGGATGACGTCTCAGAGGGGCCCGACGACGAGGGTCCGGACGACGACGTCTCAGAGGGGCCCGACGACGAGGGTCCGGACGACGACGTCTCAGAGGGGCCCGACGACGAGGGTCCGGACGACGACGTCTCAGAGGGGCCCGACGACGAGGGTCCGGACGACGACGTCTCAGAGGGGCCCGACGACGAGGACCTCGACGAAGCAGACGACGTCTCCGAGGGTCTCGACGACGAGGACCTCGACGAAGCAGACGACGTCTCCGAGGGTCTCGACGACGAGGACCTCGACGAAGCAGACGACGTCTCCGAGGGTCTCGACGACGTGGTCCCCAACGACGTCTCAGAGGGTCTCGACGACGTGGTCCCCAACGACGTCTCAGAGGGTCTCGACGACGTGGTCCCCAACGACGTCTCAGAGGGTCTCGACGACGTGGTCCCCAACGACGTCTCAGAGGGTCCTGACGACGGGGTCCCCGACGAGGTGGTCCTCAACGACGTCTCAGAGGGTCCTGACGACGGGGTCCCCGACGAGGTGGTCCTCAACGACGTCTCAGAGGGTCCTGACGACGGGGGTCCCAGCGCCGCAGACGCCTCGTCCTCCACAGAGGGTCCCAGCGTCGCAGACACCTCGTCCTCCACAGAGGGTCCCAGCGTCGCAGACGCCTCGTCCTCCACAGAGGGTCCCAGCGTCGCAGACGCCTCGTCCTCCACAGAGGGTCCCAGCGTCGCAGACGCCTCGTCCTCCACAGAGGGTCCCAGCGTCGCAGACGCCTCGTCCTCCACAGAGGGTCCCAGCGTCGCAGACGCCTCGTCCTCCACAGAGGGTCCCAGCGTCGCAGACACCTCGTCCTCCACAGAGGGTCCCAGCGCCACAGACGTCTTATCGCTTGCCTCGGCGCCCGACAACATCTCGGCGCCCAACGACGGGGGTCCTGGCGATGACGATGGCTGTGTTCTGGCCGACGTCTGTGTTCCGGCCGACGAAAGAGGTGTTCCGGCCGAGGTCTGTGTTCCGGCCGACGACAAAGGTGTTCCGGCCGACGACAAAGGTGTTCCGGCCGACGACAAAGGTGTTCCGGCCGACGACAAAGGTGACGAAGGTGTTCCGGCCGTTGCTGGGCGTTACTCTGGTCGCCCGCCTGACGTATCGCCGCTCGATGGACGACCTCCTGGACGTCCTCCTGAACTAACTGATGGCGATGGGCGGCCTCCTGGGCGACCCCCGAATCTGGCTGATGGCGATGGGCGACCTCCTGGGCGACCCCCGAATCTGGCTGATGGCGATGGGCGACCTCCTGGGCGACCCCCGAATCTGGCTGATGGCGATGGGCGACCTCCTGGGCGTCCCCCGGATCGGGCTGATGTTGGCCCGCCGTCCTGCCTGTTGCCTCCCTCCGCCCGCCCTTGTTCTTGTGGGGTCCGTCTTGGGGGTGTCAGGTGCCACCCTTGAGGGGGGGGTTATGTCAGGTTCTGTCCCTGTCTGTTTTCTTTAGGCTCTGTTTCTTTATGTTTATTTGTGTTTTCCTCCTGTCTTCATTTTGTCATTCTGAGCTTTGATTCCTGTTTATCTCATTCAGTCTCTGTCATTTTCCCACTCACTTTTCAGTCTGTCTCTCTGTGCTCAAGCCTGTAGCCTTAATCATTCACACCTGTCTCATCAGCCACCTGCCAAGCTGAGCTCATTACTCACTCTCTTTCTGCCTTATAAAAAGCCTACATCTCCTCCACTTTGTGTCCGGTCATTGTTCTGTTCACACAGACAACTCAGGCCTCACCTCTCCACTCTGATGTCCTTCTCTGTTTCTGCTCCAGTTTACCAGAGTGAGTTTTTGGCTGCCCTGACAGCATTTTTGTTTAAAATAAATAATTATTATTTTAAACTCCTGCCTCGTTCACTTTCCTGCACGTGGGTCTAACACCAGAGGAACCTGACAGACGGGCGCTTGCCGAGCCACCGGTTGCGGCCGGCTTTGCCGATATGCTGTTTGTTGTGGTCTACGTTGGAGACGCGTCCCACCGTCACCATGCAGGTCTCCAGCACCTGTCCACCAAAACGGGCAGCGTTTTTATTAGAACATTTCTGGGCACAAACACATTTCGGTGAATAGTTTACATGGTTTGTATTTAACTCACCTGAACCTGCTGCTTTGACGGAAGCCGAACGATTGCCGTTCCGTTTACTTTACGGAGCAAGACGCCACTCGTGCCTGAAATCCAAACAAAAAGTTTTTTTACATCCAGCAGTTAAGAGACCAAATCTTATTTTCCCAAACTAGAGGAACTGCAGCGTAAACACTTAATGAATGCTGAAGATATCTGAACCTGATGTCGAAGCTAATAGTAAAAGGCTAGCTAAAAGTTATAGCTGAAATTAGCTAAACGGTAGCTATAAAAGCAAAAACCTTTCTAAAAGCAGTGAAAGGTTAACTAAGAACTCAAAGGTGCAAAATGCTAGCAATAAGTAGCAAAAAAGTTAACAAAGGTGCAAAACTAACAGCAGCGCCTAGCTTAAAGCTAAAAAAAAGCAAAACACTGAAATTAGCATCAAGGCTCATGGAATAAATATCCTTTCGAGGGGGGTGTGGTCGTGAGATGGAGTGAGTCGCACTTGCCAGTGCTCCGGGTAAAATTTATTTTATAGTACCACCAAGCCCTCTATATGTAATATTTTTTGCCTATCATCACGCACACAACTTCATTAAGCATCTCTGATGGAGATGTTCAATCATCTAAAACTAATTACTCTGACCCAATAATTATAACATAGCTCACTTATATCAAATATTCTCTGTTCCCTTTAAACACTTATATTTGATAGTACAAACATGTTGTTTGCTTTTCTCCTTGATACAGAAAAGACAGTCTTCTAGCCTTGACAATGTTTGGATTAGATGTTCTTGTTTGATCAGAACCATGACTTGTTTGTTTTATCTGTAAGACGTCAGAGCTTGTCAAACTCCACCTGCTTCTTGTTTAAATAGCTTGTCATGTCCAGTACAATTCGGAATTGTGCTGGACAATGTATTTGAGACCAAACTAAGTTTCAAAAGACATTAAAAAGCCTTCCCCTTTGCAAAGTTGTTTGTCTGATTTAACACTGTTCTCTTGTTTATCTTGTGTGGTTTTTATTAAGGTAACAGGGGTTTAAAATCCCCATCATTAGAGAAAGAAGAGTGGAGGTCATAGAAACTGTGGACCAGGAAGTGGGAAAGATTAGTGAGGGTGAAGTCCGGAAAGCTCTGAAAAGAATGAAGAAGGGGAAGGCAGTAGGACCTGATGACATACCAGTGGAGGTTTGGAAATGTCTTGGAGAGATGGCAGTGAGGTTTTTGACTCAAATATTTAATGGAATATTTGAGGGTGAGAAAATGCCTGAAGAATGGAGAAGAAGTGTGCTGGTTCCCATTTTTAAGAACAAGGGTGATGTACAGAGTTGTAGCAACTACAGGGGAATTAAGTTGATGAGCCACACAATGAAGATCTGGGAGAGAGTTGTGGAAGCAAGACTTAGACAAGATGTGACTATCTGTGAGCAGCAGTATGGTTTCATGCCAAGAAAGAGCACCACAGATGCCATCTTTGCTTTGAGGATGTTGATAGAGAAGTACAGAGAGGGTCAGAAAGAACTCCATTGTGTGTTTGTGGATTTAGAAAAAGCATATGACAGGGTACCAAGAGAAGAGGTGTGGTATTGCATGAGGAAATCTGGAGTGGCAGAAAAGTATGTTAGACTGGTACAGGACATGTATGAGGACAGCAGGACAGTGGTGAGATGTGCTGTGGGAGTGACAGATAGCTTCAAGGTGGAGGTGGGATTGCATCAAGGATCGGCTCTGAGCCCCTTCTTGTTTGCTCTGGTGATGGACCGACTAACAGATGAGGTCAGGCAGGAATCCCCATGGACTATGATGTTTGCAGATGACATTGTGATCTGTGGTGAGAACAGGGAACAAGTGGAAGAGAACTTGGAGAGGTGGAGGTATGCTCTTGAAAGAAGAGGAATGAAAGTCAGCCGTAGTAAGACAGAGTACATGTGTGTGAATGAGAGGGAGGCCAGTGGAACAGTGAGGCTACAAGGAGCAGAGGTCACAAAGGTGCAGGACTTCAAGTACTTGGGGTCCACTGTCCAGGAAAATGGGGAATGTGGTAAAGAGGTGAAAAAGAGAGTCCAGGCAGGATGGAGTGGATGGAGAAAAGTTTCAGGAGTGATTTGTGACAAAAAGGTGTCAGCAAAGGTCAAAGGAAAAGTTTACAAGACAGTGGTGAGACCAGCTATGTTGTATGGTCTGGAGACAGTGTCATTGACAAAAAGACAGGAGAAAGAACTGGAAGTGGCAGAAATGAAGATGCTGAGGTTCTCCTTAGGAGTGACAAGGATGGATAAGATCAGGAATGATATCATCAGAGGTACAGCACATGTTGAACAACTGGGAGATAAAGTTAGGGAGGCCAGACTGAGATGGTTTGGACATGTCCAGAGGAGGGACAGTGGTTATATTGGTAGAAGGGTGTTAGAAATGCAGCTGCCAGGAAAAAGACAAAGAGGGAGACCAAAGAGGAGATATATGGATGCAGTTAGAGAGGACATGGAGGTAGTTGGAGTGAGGACAGAGGATGCAGAGGACAGAGTGAGGTGGAGGAGGATGACTCGCTGTGGCGACCCCTGAAAAGGGAAAAGCCGAAAGAAGAAGAAGAAGAAGAAGATTATGGTGCCGATTATGGTGCCGAAAACCCATTCTCCCCACACCTGCTCCTGGTGACCTCCGAACAGAGCGCAGCTGCGAGGCACGGTAAATATGACAGAAAGTCCAGTGATTGGGTTTGTCTCTGGCCGGCTTCCTCTGTCCATTTGGTGCGATCAAGGTCGGGTTGGCGGAGATTTCCAGACATCCACACAGGTCAGCAAGAACGTGAGTGTTAAAATGTGTTTGTTGATACGTCGTTTTTAAAACAATTTGAGTACAGTAACAGGAACTAGTTCACCCTGAGCCGATGACTTGAAATTTGGAATGAGGTGGCTGCTTTTCGATAACTAGGCGAATTTTGCGCACACGCTAGTTGGCAGAACCAAGATTTCTGTGATTTATAAGCGAGGGCGGCCAAAAATACGCCGAGACCAGAAATGTGAGGCTGGCCGCCAGACCTTACATTGGACTTAGCGTGTCCGGCCAGGCGAGAAGAGAAATTAAGACAAGAACGTTTATTTTTATATTTGACGCGTCATTCTGTATTTGTTTAGTCCTTTTTTACGTGTATGTTTGTGGAGCGCTGCACATCTGGCCTTTTTTCTTTCTCCCATTTTCCTGTGTGTGTGTAGGCAGTGGCTCCTGTTTCTGTTATCTGTTTTCTGTGGGCCTTCAAGCTCACCCGTGCTGAACCTGCCTGCAGCCTGTTTTCTGTGTTCTCTGAGTGTGAATGTGAGTAGGTACCTTGTTTTTTGTGTTACTTAAGTTTCCTTCCCCTCCTCCCCCACCACCCATCCTGCAACCCCCCTCCACC
>JBBPBX010057023.1:0-10007 GCA_038048925.1 Garcialebias charrua | reverse complement strand
CAGGGACTGAGGAGAGTTGTCCTGCAAAGCATCTGAGTCAGAGGGAAACATACATCATATCACATCTCAGCTCACATTAGAGGAACCCTTGATCATTGCTAATGAACATAGTTTATGTTGTAGAGCATGGCTTCAAGTCGGAGGGCCGAGAGTCAGGGGGAATCTCAGGGCAAAGCACAAGAGGAAAGATCAATTAATTGATAAAATTTTGATTAGGGTCTTTGATTTCAGTGACAGGTCTGTTAAAGTAGCAGCTGCTCGCTTGTTCAGCTCCACTTTCAGACCTGCAGCAGCAACCAGAGCTGAGCCGCCACTCACCGCTCCTGCCCCCGTTTCTCTCTCACGTTTTGATTTCAGTCTTCCTCACCCGTCATTTTATGCTCCTTTTGGGTCTGAAAATACGAGTTTTATTAATTGTATTAACCTTTATTTAACCAGGCAAATCCCTTTGAGATCACATGCAAACTCCACACAGAAAGACCCCAGGTCCAACCGGGAATTGTACTCAGAACCTTCTTGCTGTGAGGCAACAGTGCTAACCACTGAGCCCGCCGTGCTGCCAAGTTATATGTAGACAAAGAAAAATGATTGCAACAGAGTGACACATATTTAGTCTTATTGGAGATGCAATTCAGCCCCCTCTACTCAAAATAAATAAAGTTGAAATCTTTCTCTTTCAGCTTCAGCCATATGCTGCCAGAACTCCCAGTATGTGGTATCTGCACCCTGCATTTCCCTCTCTGCTCCTGACTTAAGTGATAGATGGGCCCTTGTACTGAAGCGGCTTCACAAACCTTTTGTCTCGTGTGGATGCTTGGGATGATGAGCTGCAGAAATAATGGACTTTTCTAGCTGGTGCACATTGTTAAACTCAGTAATGGCTGGACTACAGAAGTGCATGTCTTATTGTTGCGAAGCACTAGTCTCTGTGAATCCGACCTAATGAGCAGAACAGTGAGATCAGTGCTGCTGGTGCGGATATCCATCCCGGCATTAAAGACACCGAGAAGAAAAGGTGAGACAATAACACTGCAATCCAATAACACCCCCTGCAAATACCCTCAATCAAATTTAAAGATACAGATCATGCGAGCGCGACGCATAACTCTTTCGATAAAAGAGGAGGAGGAGGAGGAAGGAAAGCACAATCGCAGCCAGAAGTAGGAGTTTATGAGTGGGGAAAAACAATAACAGTAAACATATAGAGAAGTTTCTGTCTCCTCCTTTACAAGCTGGCTGGGGATGGTGAGATAGTAGATAAATGTGTTTTATTCCTCTCTTCTTTATTTTTGCTGCAGTGGTGTTTGGCCTGCGCCTGCAGATTTCCACAGAAAGCTCGATCTGGGCAGGAGGTTTTTAATGAGAGGAAGCCGAGCAGCACTATGCTGTAAATGTAGTGGAAATAATTTCACTCTGACGTGTTGGCAAACAAACCCCGGCCTATACAGCGCACTGCCAATTAACGAAATGCTCCATTATCTAAATGAAAAAACTGGAGAGAGGAGCCTTGAGAGCGGGGAGGAACCGACCGGCGTCCGGCAGGAGAACCGGACCCTCACCTACCCCCCACCCCATCCCTTCTAGGTTTATTATACTGTATTTCTGTCTCCTGTGTCTCTCTCAATCCTCCTCTCACTTCTCCCTATTATGCTCTTCTTTTCCTCCCTACGCTCTTTTTTTTATGTAGAAACTTTTTTAATCTCTACCCCTGTGCTCCACTTTTCCTCTCCCTCCAGTCATGGCATTATATAACACACTTGCAACGCAGGGCATCCTAATTCAAGAAAGCTCTTGATGTTGGCAAATTTCAACTTCTAAGCACCCATTTTAAAATGAGAAGTGGGTTTGTTAACTAAACAAACAACAAACAACAAAAAAAGGACACACCTTCCTGGTACGAGATCTCAGAATACCACTGGATCCTGTAATTCATCGACACACAAACTGTCCGGTGAAGTTAGAGAGCTCAGCAGTCCAGGAAACAGGAAGTAGGCTGCGTTTGTACTTCAAAGAGTCTTTATGACATTAAAGACAGCAAAGCTTCAGTACATCTTTCATTGGTCGACACAACTGCCTGTAAACTGCCAGTGTTTGTAAGTTTCCAGAGAGAAAAGTTTGTCTACTGATGCTAACGTTGCAAAGTATCCGAATAGATCCGGTCCAGGTTCCACACAGGAGACAACTAGCTTAAAGGTCCACTGACATGATTTTTTTTACTAGTCATAAAATTGCTCAAAATATATATATTTTATCATTTAAATATGTTCTTTTTTGCAAACAAAATGATAAATCACTTTAATTTTGCTTTAAAAGGGATTTTGAACTTCAAGCCATGTTTAATCATGGGAAATCTAGATTACACGCGAACGCACCATCAGTGACGTAACACCGGGCAGAGCTCTTGGCTTGTCACAGTGTGCAGGTATGAGCAGCTCGACATGAAGGTCAGTCTGATACAGCATCAGACCTAAATTAGATCCTGTTGTTTCTTGTTCCATCACCCAAACTATTTTCTGCTTCCCAAAATGAAGACAAATAACTCAAATCTTCACATAGGTTGATAAATTCATCGGGTTTTAAATTGTCTGCTATTAAAGAGACCAGAGTCCTCTGCCCGGTGTTACGTCACAGTTTGCGTGATCATTTCCCATGATTAAACACGGCTTGAAGTTCAAAATCACTTTTAAAGCAAAATTAAAGTGATTTATCATTTTATTTGCAAAAACGAACATATTTAAATAATAAAATATATATATTTTGAGCAATTCTATGAAAATTAAAAAATCATGTCAGTGGGGCTTTAAATTCTTCTTTTTCAAGAAAAATTACTTTAGCTTTAGTTGATGTCTGGATAAAATTTGGCCTTGCCAAAGGGTTTCACAGGGTTTTCACTTAGAGGAAAGTTTGAAGTATGACATATGCTTTGCATTTTGGAATGTCTTGTTATTGTAGTTTGAAATATTGGGTGTTTTTCATGGATACAGTTGCATATTAGCCTGTTTCATTAGTCTTAAAATGAAATTGGCATATTGATGCAATGAGCAGAGTCTTTCATCGTTTAGTGACAAAAAAAGCTTTTACAACAATGAATTGCTTCGTCATCCCTCAACTCACTGCTGCAGCTGAGAAAATACACGGAAACAGACGTTACCCGTGCATGATTTTCATGGAGTGAACAGTCTGTGATGTGTATGCTATGATAAAGCCAGAGCTGTGGAAGCACCGTCTTCATCTTTTCATCGATGCTACGCTGTGTCTGCTAGGCAAACAGGTGAGCTCTACTATCAGCTGATCAATAAAGCAAGAAAAATAATGATCTACATGTTGAAAACGAAATGAAATTTAAGAAATATGGTTGTTCTTGTCTTCCATTATTAACAAGTCGAGAAGTGCAGTGCATGAACGAGTGTCCAGGCAAACAGAAACCAAATTATATGTGACTTAAACTATTTAGATTGTAATAAAACTGACAGAGCTACTGAGATGTGGTGCTGTGATGTTATACAAGACCTAAAAGTGCATGTGAACAAACTCTGTGTGCTTCCTGCAGTCATATTTTGTTTTCAGGAAATCCCTTTAGTCCTGAAATGAAACGTATCTCCTTAATAAGTCAGTATTTTTTATAGTGCTTTAGTTTTTTTTCTTCTTTCATCATACAAAAACTCCTAGGTTTGCTTTCTTGTTTATTATTTCCTCATTTATTTGACTGTCCTTAAGTTTAGACAATTCTGTGATGCCGTTTTTATTCTGCATCCGGCCTCAGTTTTGCATATGACATGATCTAGACTTGTTAAATAACCAGATGCCTTCAAATGTCTGGTGGTCAGAACCAGACTCATTATAATAACTGGGCATACTGGTTTGTGTTACTGTGAAAGGCCAGTGGCTATTTGAACTTTAAATCAGCGCAAAGGCCTGAGGCCAGTTCAAGTGACATACAAAAAAGCATCAATGCCTGCAGCTTGGTATTGAAGGAAACTACTAAAGGGCTGTAGCACTATGTTGTTGCTGTTTCAAAGGGCAGCAAGGCAAAAGCAAGTAGGCGGAGAGTACAGGCCTCATTAGTGAAACACAAAGTAACACTGGCTCTCGTATGATCTTCGCCTTCCTCTGATGTATGTGACAAAGAGTTATTCGACTGGAAATGAACTGGGCGAAGAAGAAAGAAAGCCCATGCAAATCAGACGAGCGGCGCTTGTCCCATTGCGACCACACGCCCTTTTCCCTGGGCCGAGGCTCGGCAAACATCCTCGGTGCCTAATGAAACACCCTCTGACAAACGGGTCAGGTATGTTTCACATCTCATTCCACTGAAGAGACCGTTGTTCATCACAACTGCGAATGAGCACCGCAAGTCATCTTTATATCGGCAGTGTTTTTCTACCTGCAGAGCTGTTTATGAGTGTGGGAGTGACAGATAGCTTCAAGGTGGCGGTGGGATTGCATCAAGGATCGGCTCTGAGCCCCTTCTTGTTTGCTCTGGTGATGGACCGACTAACAGATGAGGTCAGGCAGGAATCCCCATGGACTATGATGTTTGCAGATGACATTGTGATCTGTGGTGAGAACAGGGAACAAGTGGAAGAGAACTTGGAGAGGTGGAGGTATGCTCTTGAAAGAAGAGGAATGAAAGTCAGCCGTAGTAAGACAGAGTACATGTGTGTGAATGAGAGGGAGGCCAGTGGAACAGTGAGGCTACAAGGAGCAGAGGTCACAAAGGTGCAGGACTTCAAGTACTTGGGGTCCACTGTCCAGGAAAATGGGGAATGTGGTAAAGAGGTGAAAAAGAGAGTCCAGGCAGGATGGAGTGGATGGAGAAAAGTTTCAGGAGTGATTTGTGACAAAAAGGTGTCAGCAAAGGTCAAAGGAAAAGTTTACAAGACAGTGGTGAGACCAGCTATGTTGTATGGTCTGGAGACAGAGACATGGACAAAAAGACAGGAGAAAGAACTGGAAGTGGCAGAAATGAAGATGCTGAGGTTCTCCTTAGGAGTGACAAGGATGGATAAGATCAGGTCCAGAGGAGGGACAGTGGGTATATTGGTAGAAGGATGTTAGAAATGCAGCTGCCAGGAAAAAGACAAAGAGGGAGGCCAAAGAGGAGATATATGGATGCAGTTAGAGAGGACATGAAGGTAGTTGGAGTGAGGACAGAGGATGCAGAGGACAGAGTGAGTTGGAGGAGGATGACTCGCTGTGGCGACCCCTGAAAAGGGAAAAGCCGAAAGAAGAAGAAGAAGAAGAAGAAGAAGAGCTGTTTATGAGTAAAGAGCAGGTCCCTTTGCGACACTTTAATGTCACCCCCCCTTAACGTGGTTTGCAGCCACGAGCCGCCTAAATCTCAATCTTATGGGAACATTGATGAAGAGTAAAGGGAACCGGAGAATGCAGCTCTTATCGATCTCTTCTATCTTTTCTATTCCTCCTTCCTTCCTTCCTTCCTTCCTTCCTTCAATCTCTTCCTTCACTCCTCCTATTACTGAAGAGCACAATAAAAACACTATCTTTAATCTTAAGCACTCTCCCTGTGTAAAATTGGATTGGAAACCCTTACTTAAGGAAATCATTTCTGTAGTGGAGTTTTTTGTTTTTCAGCCTGCATCAGGAGCCATGGAGGTCAGGGAGTCTTGGTTGCAATGCCCACAGCTGAGGGTGCCATTCTCTGCAAGACTCAAACACTTTCTCTGATCTTAACCCTATTGTAGATGGCCAAGGCTCTTTTCCATCTCAGCAGGTACAACATCTTGGCCTT
Source organism: Garcialebias charrua (assembly GCA_038048925.1). Classification (NCBI taxonomy): domain Eukaryota; kingdom Metazoa; phylum Chordata; class Actinopteri; order Cyprinodontiformes; family Rivulidae; genus Garcialebias; species Garcialebias charrua. The sequence continues at coordinate 4,255 of JBBPBX010057023.1, read as the reverse complement.
TCGCCAGCAGTCTGTGATCCTCTTTAGCAGAACTGGAAGAAGTGGGAGGGGGCACAAATGTAGGAGCTGTTAAAAAGAATTCATAAGAGCAGAGTGCTGCACTGACTCAGATGTGCAACGGAGGGTCAAAGAGCAATGCAAAGGCAAAATACGGCCGGCGACTAATTGTGTTGCATGGAATCCAGAGGGAAATCACTCAAAGGGGAGCAGGCTGATCAATCTCAACGATAGGAGCCATGATGGAGTGGGCAGCTTTATAGCTTCAGCGCGCTCACAAGCAGGTTGGATCATTTTTCAGCAAAGACCTTTCCGCCTTACGTGCTTTCTGCTGTACGGCACTAAACATACATTAAGCAGCTCTGCAGCATTTGTGCATAATCCACTCATGCAGAGTCGCTGTCACATCCATTCACGGAAAACACACACAGGCAACTTCCTTTGTCAAATTACAGATGACACAACATTTTCTTAAGTGAACCTTAAGCTGTTCAGCGGCTGAAAATTGTTCCCGTCTCATCCAAATGCTTCTTAGAACAACGCTCGTTTCATTTTAATGACCAGTTGACAGTGATGGTGGCAAACTAGTGACAAATCCCGCAGGGCCATCTCTTGACAAACCCGAGCAGGGTTTATTACGAAAAGTGAAATGCAGTTCAGTGGAGGCCATTGCACTGAAATCAGTTGATGCAACACAAACGAAACACGAAGCGGTTTTCTGCCAAAGACATGAAAGCTTCTTGTTGTCCTCAGCTCTGGCGCTGATGTTCGGTTAATTGTAGCCCCGCATGCAGACAGTCAGGCAAAAAGACAGCCTGAAATGATTTCTGCAGGCAACTGGCATTCATTTTGTCTTCAAGGCACATAAATAAAAGCTGTCTAGCCGGGTCCATTTTAATTAGGCAGACCATGTGATCCTATTCTAAGTCCCTCTGTTAACACTCACCAGAGGCTGCAGCTTGTCTTAATTACAACCACACCGAGTCCAAGGTGGGCACGGAAAGAGACTTAAAAGAGGTAAACAACAACAAGACAACAAAATACATTCAGTGGAGTTTCACATTATAACATGAGCCCTGTTTCCATCCATTTTCATTTCGAATTTTGAGCTACCTCGCAAATATGTAAATACAAATTAATGCAGATCAGAAGTGTTTCCATCTGCTGGCTTGAAGCGCTTCTTCCAAGCCGCGCACAGCGTCATTACGTCAGACGTCAGCGTCATTACGTCAGACGTCAGCACTGCGCATGTCTACAGTAAACCAGAGAGTAAACAGGAAGTAGCGGTTGACAACAGAACCCGGCCACACATCTCGTCAAAATGGAGAGAATATTTCAGGTACGTGTTGCTATCGGGCGAGTTGTATTTATTCTGTCATGCCAACTAGTTTTAGCGAGTTACATGCTGTTCGGAGCGGAAACAGCTGATCAGTCACGTGACGTGAATGTGCGCTACGGCAGCACGAGTCGGCAAATGTGTTTCCATCTGTCGTTTTGCGCAGCTGCTCGGTTTCGCAGCTCCCAAAAACCACCTCAAGCGAGCGTATAAACTTTTTGGCGAATTTCAGGAAGTAACTTCGTATTTTGCCGTTTCCATTAAGCTTTTCTGCTGCGATACTTCAAAATGCGCACCTAGAAACCTTGATGGAAACACGGCTATGTTTTTGGTGTGGTGCAGTTCCCCTCACCCAACTCAACCAATTACTGTACAGCGTTGCAAGTGAGAACGGGAAGACACCGGGACTCAACCCGATTTAATGCAGATTCATCCCCCCACCTCGCCACAAAATCTTCCTCTTCACCACCGTCGGTTTATGATTTCAAATAGGCTGGGGAGCGGGTTATTGTTTTGTCTCACATTTCCTCCCCCTGCAAACCCCCTTCTTTCCATTTTTCCATCTCATTTGTGGAAAAATCAATTCATGAAAATAAACACTGAGTGTCTTCGCTCTGCGTCCAAGTCAATTTAGATTTTGCGCGCGTTTCTCTGCTGCTCTTTTTCTGAAAAGCTTAATCGTTTTCACGTGTCACATATGTTTCATCCCCTCTAACTTGATTTTTCCTCGTTATTGGGAGCGCTTATTTGCTCCACGGCCTCGGATGGAGGTATTAGAAAGAGAGTTCATTTTCCTCAATCCCTTGCTGATTCCTTCATTACACTGCAGCCGGAGCGCCTCAGACGGAACCCGGCATCGAGATGGGACTGCTCTTAGCGGTGCGACTGTGAGTGTTACTATACCTTAGAGACGCTGCAGCGCCTCTTAATAAACAGAGCAGACGGAGGATCACTTTGAACTCCGGTGACATGTAATGAACCTGTCTGTCTCCACCACAGTGCTGTCTGGGCTCAGGCACTGCACGGTAGAAACACAGATAAATAAATAAAACAATAAACACACCAAATAAGCCCGGAGGCCCCGTGAAAAAGCCATCAGTTCCACTTGGTTAGACTCGTAGCATTTTGCCAACGCCATAAGAGAAGATAATTGTCGGTTTCAGTGCTGCTGCCTCTTTTGTTGCATAACAGATATTTACATCTGGGACTAATTACTTCACACTAGGTGTCAAAATTTGGATTAACTTGTGGGAGGCTTCCAGTTTGGTGTTTATGCTCGTTTATTGGAAAGAACAGACAGCGTGCTCCTTTGACCTTGTCAGAAACACACCGCAGAACTTTTTCATCTACTTCTCTGATTTCTTTCCTTCTTTTGTTCTATTGATGTCAGACCAAAGCAATATTGGTGAGTATTCTATTAGGAACCCTCCCAAACTGAATGGTTTCATCAAGATTGCTATTGATCACCAAAATAAAGTCCCAAAATAGAGAAATAGATAACTGAACAGTGGGATGTTCTGACATTCTGCTCATATAAACCTTTAAAGCTGCTCCATCATTTCGTCACACAACCCTTCCAGACTACAGATGAGTCTTTTGAGGTTTCCCAGGAGATAAAAATGGCAATATTTGTTTTAGAATCAGCTGATTGTCATGCTAATTCCATTTTTTCCCCCTCTTGCAGGCAAGGGTTACGATACAAGGACCAAAGTTTCTCGTGGGGACAAAATGTCATTACTTAAGCATGCAGGAATCTCGACATGACATTCCTTGACCGCAGTGACAAAGGCAAACATATGCAAATGTGGGAGAGTGCCACTCTCATTATGACCCTGTCATGGAGAGTTTGACACCTCCCACTGGACCCCGAGCATGTTAGCAGGGAGAGAAAACTGAAAAGGTGAGATAACAGGAGAAGAAGGCCTGATAATGACTGAATACTGGGAGAAAACAGGTGTAACAACCGCGTTATCTTTTCATTTTCTCCAATGACTGCTTTTGTGTTCGTGTCTATCTCTCTGGCGTCCACTGGCCTATTTGCATCCTTGATTTTTTTTTCTTGCCTTCCTTCTGTGCTTAATAAAAGAGGGACAGGTTTGGGGGGTGGGGGATTCTTTGAAGTAAAAAAAAAAAAAGCCAAGTACTTGCCGCTGTAGCCAAACTCATCTAATCAGGGGCTAATTCCAGTTATTAAGATTTGAGAGATAACTTTGATTCATCACAGTCCATCTACCCCGATCGGTTAATCACTGTCACGCTAAGCTCTTTTTTAGTCATCCTTTTGTTTCCACTCCCTCCGGCACACTGAGAAGGGGAATAGGAGATAGAAAAGAAGGAAAGGGAGAAGATATTAACAATATTAATGACCCGTGATTCTCGTCTCTTTAATGAGAAGGGTTATTAACTGCGATTATCCATGATGAAATGGTGGTAACTCTTAAAAGCTTGAGAAAACTTGTACAATCACTTGTCTGCTGATTCGCCCCTGTGATGTTTAAGAAAGAAGGTGAGTATTGTGAGAAAGGAAAGCAAGAGGATGAAGAGGCAGGGGGGAAGGTGGAGAAATGGGAACGCTCACAGCAGGAAGCCTGGAGGAAGAAGGCAGCCCTTTGGAGTCCCAGTGCAGTTCAGAGTTGAGATCTGTCTCCTTCCCATCTGAAGGGTCCATCCACGTTTAAAACCTTTTGGAGCAGCATCGCCCTCTTTGTCTTTCCAGGCGGCTAATGAGTGGACCAGCACTGGCACCGAGTCGCTCGTCTGCTGGTTGACACTGCTGAGTGGCTGTTTGAACTCCGACGCCGCTCTCACCAGATCCCTGATGCAGCATTTCCCCGGCTCACCCTTTTTTCATTCCAATTATAGGAAGTTGCATGCCTGTGGAGTCCCTGTCGGCTTCATATGATTCCCTCAATGGAGGTGGGG
>JBBPBX010057022.1:0-14416 GCA_038048925.1 Garcialebias charrua | reverse complement strand
TTCAAGATTCAAGATTCAAGAGCTTTTATTAACATTGCACCAGTTGTCACCAATACAGCGTGATTATGTATGCACAGTCATCCCGAGATGGAGAGTGTGTAAAGCTGCTGCTTATTCAGAACACATGACATGTTCTTCAGCGCGGCCTCTCTCATCCGTTTCGGGATGAAGGTCAAAGGTGTGAAAAAGGAAAGTACCATGAGGGTCACAGCGTTGGTATTAAAAAAAATGTATCACATTTTGTCTGCCAAGACACCGCATGACACAGTAAAAACTATACCAATAAGCACATTTAGACAGTTACATGTTGCATGTTGAGACTGAGGCAGGGAGGTTTCTGTCCATGAGACACCAGATAGCGACAGTCTGCCGGCCTCCGATAACGCTCATAGAAAAGTTCTCGGGGGGGTAGCAGACAAGACAGAGAGCAGCTGTTTTGCCCACAGTAAAGCACATCTCAGGAGAAATTAGATATCCAGCCTTTTTCAAGGCTGTTTCCAAGGGAGTCAGATAAGAATTGACAAATATTTTCACTTCAGGCTCACATTGTAATTTCTGTAGCCTTCAGTCTGTAAGGGCGACTCTGTTCCAAGTGATCCAATTCGGGACTTTTTCCACTGATCCAAGCTCTGACCTCAGATGTTGACCACAGCGTCCAGAGTCCCAATCCGAGGGTGATCTGTTCACCCTCTGGATAAGCTCGCAAACAGCTGATTTCTCGAGGTCACCGCGCAGACCAGACGTCGGGTGCTCCAGGCATTAAGTCCTGCTGAAGTCTCCCTCTTTTGCGATAGACCAGTGCTCCACAAACGCCAAAAAGCAAAGCGCTGCCATCGTAATCCAATATAATCCAGATTCTTCACCTCCACAGAGCACAGCACAGAGAGCGAGACGCACACCATCCACACCCACAGGAATCCATGGCGTATCCTCTTCGTCACTCTGTGAGGGTGGACCGGCTCCCCTTTGCCGTTCTTCTGTAGAAATCTTGTTCGTAGAATCGAATGCCCAAACCTCCAATCCATCTTAATTTGCGTTCGAGGTGCTTAGCTGAGGAGCTGCAGGCAGCAGGGGGGGGGGGGGAGGACGGGAGAGGGAAGGACTAGCGACTGCCTCCGTCGAGTACGTAGTGTTCTCTGCTGTGGAATTAAACTACATTATTCTGCATGGTCTTGGTCAGTGTGTGATCCTCTCCACTCCTGTCATGATCAACAGCCTTTATAAAGTTCAACGTTTTTGTCCACTGTGCCGTAAGACGAATCATGCTAACGGGCTAACACGACGTCCACACGTCTGTGGTAAAACTCACCCAGGTGCTATCAGCTGTTAGCTTCTCAATGACGTCAGACAAGCTGTAACTCGGGTATGGCCACGTCGGAAAATATCTCTGACTGGGGACGATGTAGTGAGGCTCAACGTAGTCCTCCTGCATCCGTTTTATTTTAGTAAAACGTTTTATTTGTATCTAATTTTGAACTTTGAACAGAACAGAGTTTACAGTAAAAAGTTTTTGGCGTAAAAACAAAAACCGTCCTCTACATGTTCAACATGCTCGATGTTTTTTTTACCATTATGTATTCCTGATCAAGACACTGGTTGAAAATGCTGAGTCTTCAGTTCTTCGTCTTTTATTATAAACAGGTTAAACACGCCGTCATTTCATGAATGCATGTCGCCCGCCGCCTTCAACGTCACGGTTTTAAACTGGGATCTATCTTCTTAGGTTTACTTGTTATCTGTACTTTACATTTTTAATATTTACTCAGTATTTTATTGATCTTGTGAAGTAGTACTGCATCATTTCTGTGCTCATGATGTTTATTAAGAGAAATGGTTAAATCTAAAAAAAATAAAAAAATGTTTTGTACCATCTCACATGCTGAAAGTACGCAGGATGACTCAAAGTGTGTGTGTGTGTGTGTGTCATCAGGATTTTCTCAACATTGCTACAATCTCGGGGCACATGATTCTGTAAATGACAAACTCCTTGATATAAAAACAACTTATTATTTCTATTATAATAATAATAATAATAATTATTATTATTATTATTGTTATTATTCATATTGCAGCTTCAGCAGGTAATACATTTTATCATAACTATACTGATCAAATAAATGTAAATCTAGGGCGGCGCGGTGGCTCAGTTGGTGGGCAAGACACTGAACGCCTCACTGCCTCTGCTGTGTCCCATCAGTGTTTGAATGTGATAAAGCTCTGATTTGTACAGATCTAGTAGATGCTGTGTGAATGTGTGAATGAGGCACAGATTGTTATAAAGAGCTTCGAGTGTCTTCATCAGATGTACAAGTACAGTCCATTTACCATTTACAAAAAAACAAGGTGAGCAACATTTGAGATGAGATTAAAATTATAATATATCATAAATCACTAAACTGATTTTAATGAAACTTACTGAAAACAGTCATTGGGCTCACAACACTCTTATCAAGATGGCCGCCACAACAAAACTTAGAGAAACCGTTAAACGACAGTCAGGTTTACAAAGAATGAGCTAAACTTTAGTGTGGTAGTAGCTGAAGTGATCCTAACATGAACTCTGAGCTCTAACAGATCGATTTAATCTGATGGTTTAAAATTTTGACTTCAAAAGTGTGTGTGTGTGTGTGTGTGTGTTTTATTTTATTTATTTTATTGTGGCAGAAGCCTTCTTTAGCGGCCGATGTAAAACCCAGAAGAGACCATTTCCTCACATGAAAGCAGCGTGGACGATTCACGGCTGACCTGAAACTGTTCCTCACAGTTTCACACCTTGTCTTTCATCGTCCCACAGACGAGATGCGTCTTCTGCTCGGTTTCACACCAAACGTGACAAAAAACCTTCACCTCTGAAGAAAAGCTGCTCAGAATAATCCACGTATGAAGTCGTCCGGTTGAATTTAAAGAGTTTCCAGCAGCCTGCAGGCAGAAACTCCGCTTTAACGCCTTTAAAGCATCAACTGAAACTGTTGAGCACCTGAATGCACCGCAGTCAGAGATGAGTTTACTGTCTTTATCGTGAAGTCTACATAAAAATGTGCATTTTAATATTTTAATGAAAGCCTCGCTGCTCTAAGTCCGTTGTCCTGCTCTGAAGTGTTGCTGTAAAAACACACTTGGAGGAGGAAAACAAGAATGTGAACAACAAAAAGACGACACAATCTGAAGAATTATGAAGAAAGTGAAGATTTACATAAAATCCACTGAGGAAATAATTTCTAAACATTAAAATAATTAAGTTTTGAATTTTACTGAAGCCTTTAAACACATAATTCAAAATAATAACTGCTTTGAAAGAGTTTTTATGGAGGGTGTTTATACCATATAAAACAATAATAACGATGATGTTGATGATGATGATGATGATGATGATGATGATGATGATGATGATGATGATGATGATGATGATGATGATGTTATGGTTGTTGTTAATATTATTATCTGTTTTTGGTTTGTCATTTTAATTAGTCTACTTCCCACTTTTCTTCCATTTTATTAGTTGACCAACATATTTAACTCAAATAATACCTGAAGATGTTAAATTCGCCTTAAACATTAACGCTCAGATAAATCTATTTCTAAAATTAAATTGCATTTCTGCTTTTTATCTGGCAGCAAAACATGCGAGCAGACTGCAACTCAAGATTCAGATCAACTTTTATTAAAAACAACTCATCACTAACAAAATAAAGATGTAATTTTAACAGAACAGTTTATTTCTTTTAAAGGAAGTTTTATTTTGATGGTTCAGAATTTTGTGAAAATGTTTTTGTTTTGAAATAATTTGACGCTTGTTGACGGTCCTCAAACTCCTCACCCCGCTGCTGCCCTGGGGTTAAACGACCCACGAATCCTTAAACTGAAGCCCCAAGGGCAGCAGGAGGATAATGCAAAGGAGGGCACTGAAATGCAAAGGAGGGCACTGACACACACACACACACACACACACACACACACACACACACACACACACACACATACACACACACACACACACACACACACACACACACACTCACACGATGTCAGAGCAGATCAGTCGTCGGTTGTGTTGGAGACTGATGGATTCAAATGTTCACTTGTGTGAATTAACCTGATAAATAATTAAAGTATGCAGAGATGTGTGTATTTATACTTCACCAGTGTATAAATACTTAAATGTATGAAGGAATGCGTGTATTTATGCTTCACCAGTGTATAAATACTTAAATGTAAATACTTAAATGTATGCAGGAATGTGTGTATTCATACTTCTCAGCTGTGTGTACTTGTTCCTCACTACGTTAACAGGACAGACTCACTCAGCGGTTCAGGGGGCAGGTGCATTGTGGGAAAAATCTATGTGCCTGAATGTTGTTGTTCGCAATTTACTTAAGAGTTCACTGAATGCCTTTAAAAGGTGACATATCACATTTAACACAATAAAAGCACAAACTTACAAAATAAAAAATAAAATAAAATCCACACCACGGCCCAAACCTGAACGGTTTGTTGCAGCAACGTATTTTCAGGTTTAGTTGCTGCAACAAACCGTTCTGGTTTGGGCTGTGGTGTGGATTTTATTTTATTTTTTATTTATAGTTTGTGCTTTTATTGTGTTAAATGTGATATGTCACCTTTTTTAAAGGCATTCAGTGAACTCTAAGTAAATAAATAAATAAATAAAAGCAGCTACGTCATTGTTTGACTGGACTGTTGATCTCACGAACATTTAAAGACATCTGCGATCGTTTGCAAGCTCTTTTTTCTCAGATGAATATTTTTAGATGAACTGCGGTTCTAAAGAACTGAGCCGTAAAGATAAACTGAGGGTTTAAAAAACTATGGTTTAAACAGAAACTCAGATGGAGATGCACAAACTTAGGATCTTTGGTCTTATTTATATAAAATATGATGGCGAGTGTTTTTATTTTATTTTAATAATTACAAACTTAATAATTTAATAATAAAAATATGGACACCTACTCCGTGCTGCAGAAATGATTTTAGTTTATTTTGAATCGTTGTCGGGTCCATATTAAACATTTAAATGTCTTAACTTCTTAAAAAGTCATTTAACAAAAGTATTTTACAATTATTGAAACAGATGTGTCAACAGCTGACGTGATCCTGAAGGCGGCACTCGGACATCTCACCTGCACGTCTGGTTTGTTATTAAAGGGATCATTTTAGGTGCAGTTCTACTCATTTAAAGGCAATTAATGTCATAAATGTTCCCTAAATTGTACAAACCTCGACTTTACAAAGTATTCATTCATTTATTTACCTGCTAATGTTTAATTTAAATAAAATCCTTATCTGGCAGTCCATCTAATGTCAATTTAAAAGATTTTTCTTTAGATGTGCACCAACGTCGTTCAGGCGAAGCTTCTTGTAAAATATATTCAAGCTTTTATTTTTATTTATTTATTTAATTTTATTTTCATTTTCCGTTACAAATAAAGTCCAGTTGATCTTGTATTGAACGCCTTTTTGATTTATCATGTCCTGGACGACTGAGAATCTTCACCAGCATATATTCAAGCTTCTTATCAGCAGATTCTCTGTTGTTGCACAGAATTAAGATGCTTTTTGTGTTTTAATGATCCGAACGTCCAGATGTTTCTGTGAAAGTCAAAACGCTGCCAGCGGCTGCTCAGCCCAAAGGTTGCTCACGGTTGATGAGCAGGTCACCAGTTTCACACCAGTCTGCATTAACCACACACACAAACAAGCAGCGCGGGGAGGAGGGGTGAAACGAGTCGCTCACCGCACCGTGGATCGAGGATCGTCAACATGCCAGAAGTTCTCATGAGCACAACGATGAGAAGCAGCCCACTGTACATTTTTCTCATGGTCTGGAAACCAGTCGGTGTGTTCTGGTGTGTCTGTATGAAGCAGGCAACACGTCTGCACCGTATCAAACACGTCTGCACCGTATCAAACACGTCTGCACCGTATCAAACACGTCTGCACCGTATCAAACACGTCTGCACCGTATCAAACACGTCTGCACCGTATCAAACACGTCTGCACCGTATCAAACACGTCTGCACCGTATCAAACACGTCTGCACCGTATCAAACACGTCTGCACCGTATCAAACACGTCTGCACCGTATCAAACACGTCTGCACCGTATCAAACACGTCTGCACCGTATCAAACACGTCTGCACCGTATCAAACACGTCTGCACCGTATCAAACACGTCTGCACCGTATCAAACACGTCTGCACCGTATCAAACACGTCTGCACCGTATCAAACACGTCTCCACCGTAGCAAACACGTCTGCACCGTATCAAACACGTCTGCACCGTATCAAACACGTCTGCACCGTATCAAACACGTCTGCACCGTATCAAACACGTCTGCACCGTATCAAACACGTCTGCACCGTATCAAACACGTCTGCACCGTATCAAACACGTCTGCACCGTATCAAACACGTCTCCACCGTATCAAACACGTCTGCACCGTATCAAACACGTCTGCACCGTATCAAACACGTCTGCACCGTATCAAACACGTCTGCACCGTATCAAACACGTCTGCACCGTATCAAACACGTCTGCACCGTATCAAACACGTCTGCACCGTATCAAACACGTCTGCACCGTATCAAACACGTCTGCACCGTATCAAACACGTCTGCACCGTATCAAACACGTCTGCACCGTATCAAACACGTCTGCACCGTATCAAACACGTCTGCACCGTATCAAACACGTCTGCACCGTATCAAACACGTCTGCACCGTATCAAACACGTCTGCACCGTATCAAACACGTCTGCACCGTATCAAACACGTCTGCACCGTATCAAACACGTCTGCACCGTATCAAACACGTCTGCACCGTATCAAACACGTCTGCACCGTATCAAACACGTCTGCACCGTATCAAACACGTCTGCACCGTATCAAACACGTCTGCACCGTATCAAACACGTCTGCACCGTATCAAACACGTCTGCACCGTATCAAACACGTCTGCACCGTATCAAACACGTCTGCACCGTATCAAACACGTCTGCACCGTATCAAACACGTCTGCACCGTATCAAACACGTCTGCACCGTATCAAACACGTCTGCACCGTATCAAACACGTCTGCACCGTATCAAACACGTCTGCACCGTATCAAACACGTCTCCACCGTAGCAAACACGTCTGCACCGTATCAAACACGTCTGCACCGTATCAAACACGTCTGCACCGTATCAAACACGTCTGCACCGTATCAAACACGTCTGCACCGTATCAAACACGTCTGCACCGTATCAAACACGTCTGCACCGTATCAAACACGTCTGCACCGTATCAAACACGTCTGCACCGTATCAAACACGTCTGCACCGTATCAAACACGTCTGCACCGTATCAAACACGTCTGCACCGTATCAAACACGTCTGCACCGTATCAAACACGTCTGCACCGTATCAAACACGTCTGCACCGTATCAAACACGTCTGCACCGTATCAAACACGTCTCCACCGTATCAAACACGTCTGCACCGTATCAAACACGTCTGCACCGTATCAAACACGTCTGCACCGTATCAAACACGTCTGCACCGTATCAAACACGTCTGCACCGTATCAAACACGTCTGCACCGTATCAAACACGTCTGCACCGTATCAAACACGTCTGCACCGTATCAAACACGTCTGCACCGTATCAAACACGTCTGCACCGTATCAAACACGTCTGCACCGTATCAAACACGTCTGCACCGTATCAAACACGTCTGCACCGTATCAAACACGTCTGCACCGTATCAAACACGTCTGCACCGTATCAAACACGTCTGCACCGTATCAAACACGTCTGCACCGTATCAAACACGTCTGCACCGTATCAAACACGTCTGCACCGTATCAAACACGTCTGCACCGTATCAAACACGTCTGCACCGTATCAAACACGTCTGCACCGTATCAAACACGTCTGCACCGTATCAAACACGTCTGCACCGTATCAAACACGTCTGCACCGTATCAAACACGTCTGCACCGTATCAAACACGTCTGCACCGTATCAAACACGTCTGCACCGTATCAAACACGTCTGCACCGTATCAAACACGTCTGCACCGTATCAAACACGTCTGCACCGTATCAAACACGTCTGCACCGTATCAAACACGTCTGCACCGTATCAAACACGTCTGCACCGTATCAAACACGTCTGCACCGTATCAAACACGTCTGCACCGTATCAAACACGTCTGCACCGTATCAAACACGTCTGCACCGTATCAAACACGTCTGCACCGTATCAAACACGTCTGCACCGTATCAAACACGTCTGCACCGTATCAAACACGTCTGCACCGTATCAAACACGTCTGCACCGTATCAAACACGTCTGCACCGTATCAAACACGTCTGCACCGTATCAAACACGTCTGCACCGTATCAAACACGTCTGCACCGTATCAAACACGTCTGCACCGTATCAAACACGTCTGCACCGTATCAAACACGTCTCCACCGTAGCAAACACGTCTGCACCGTATCAAACACGTCTGCACCGTATCAAACACGTCTGCACCGTATCAAACACGTCTGCACCGTATCAAACACGTCTGCACCGTATCAAACACGTCTGCACCGTATCAAACACGTCTGCACCGTATCAAACACGTCTGCACCGTATCAAACACGTCTGCACCGTATCAAACACGTCTGCACCGTATCAAACACGTCTGCACCGTATCAAACACGTCTGCACCGTATCAAACACGTCTGCACCGTATCAAACACGTCTGCACCGTATCAAACACGTCTGCACCGTATCAAACACGTCTGCACCGTATCAAACACGTCTGCACCGTATCAAACACGTCTGCACCGTATCAAACACGTCTGCACCGTATCAAACACGTCTGCACCGTATCAAACACGTCTGCACCGTATCAAACACGTCTGCACCGTATCAAACACGTCTGCACCGTATCAAACACGTCTGCACCGTATCAAACACGTCTGCACCGTATCAAACACGTCTGCACCGTATCAAACACGTCTGCACCGTATCAAACACGTCTGCACCGTATCAAACACGTCTGCACCGTATCAAACACGTCTGCACCGTATCAAACACGTCTGCACCGTATCAAACACGTCTGCACCGTATCAAACACGTCTGCACCGTATCAAACACGTCTGCACCGTATCAAACACGTCTGCACCGTATCAAACACGTCTGCACCGTATCAAACACGTCTGCACCGTATCAAACACGTCTGCACCGTATCAAACACGTCTGCACCGTATCAAACACGTCTGCACCGTATCAAACACGTCTGCACCGTATCAAACACGTCTGCACCGTATCAAACACGTCTGCACCGTATCAAACACGTCTGCACCGTATCAAACACGTCTGCACCGTATCAAACACGTCTGCACCGTATCAAACACGTCTGCACCGTATCAAACACGTCTGCACCGTATCAAACACGTCTGCACCGTATCAAACACGTCTGCACCGTATCAAACACGTCTGCACCGTATCAAACACGTCTGCACCGTATCAAACACGTCTGCACCGTATCAAACACGTCTGCACCGTATCAAACACGTCTGCACCGTATCAAACACGTCTGCACCGTATCAAACACGTCTGCACCGTATCAAACACGTCTGCACCGTATCAAACACGTCTGCACCGTATCAAACACGTCTGCACCGTATCAAACACGTCTGCACCGTATCAAACACGTCTGCACCGTATCAAACACGTCTGCACCGTATCAAACACGTCTGCACCGTATCAAACACGTCTGCACCGTATCAAACACGTCTGCACCGTATCAAACACGTCTGCACCGTATCAAACACGTCTGCACCGTATCAAACACGTCTGCACCGTATCAAACACGTCTGCACCGTATCAAACACGTCTGCACCGTATCAAACACGTCTGCACCGTATCAAACACGTCTGCACCGTATCAAACACGTCTGCACCGTATCAAACACGTCTGCACCGTATCAAACACGTCTGCACCGAATCAAACACGTCTGCACCGTATCAAACACGTCAATCTAAGCTCCGATGTCATGATGCAGAAGATCTGCTGCATCAATCAACAGCTGCATGAAAAATGAAGTGCAGGTGCGCAATCAAACACTGTGCACGCTGCCTAACAGAGTTTGACAAGCCGTGCACATGACAAGCCGTGCACGGGAAGATGGACCTTGGATTTCAGAAACTGGTCACAGAAAACCCAGCGGATCAGCTCGCTGGTCTGAACAATTTTGGAAAAGAATCTAATTGCAATTTTTTTTCTATAAATTACGATTTAAAACGCGATTATTTTTTTAATATCTTCTCAAGTATTTTTCAACAAACAGAAGCAATAAATCAATCTGTTTTATAATAAACAATGTCAGATTTATTTAAAGCAGAGATTACAATAAAGCAAACAAATACTGTATGCCTTTTCTATTCACCATTTCTATTTTTTCTTGTTTCATAAACATAATAGTAAACATGTTAAGTGAACTTCCTAACTACTGTCTGAACTTCACATGACAGTTAATAAATAAATATAAAAAATTACTGTTTGAAGTTCAAACAGTTGGGTCAGTGATCCCTGTCGGCTGATACTTTGCTTACTTGAAGTTGAAGCACTGGTTGTTGTCATTCTAGCCATGCAACCATCGTAAATGTCTTTGTGGTGTTTTTTTTAAGTGTTGATAAAGATTTGTGTCATGTGACCAGTCAAATTGCAGCCTTCGTGATTAGAAAATCTCATTTTATCATATTGCGATATTATTGCAAATGCAATTAATTGTTCAGCCCTACTGGTGACCAACACAGAATTCAGAGACTGCAGCAGAAATGATCATTTCTTGTGAAGTGGAGTCCGAGACGTGAAGACGTGAACGTTGCAGAGTCTGCTTGGACCAGTGATGGGTAGTGAAGCTCCTTTTTGTTTGTACCACGGACCACCTGCAGTCAGAACTTTAACGTTTAGTTTTGTTGTCAAGGTGCAACTTTTTTTAAAAATTTTGTCGCCTCAGATTTTTGGACTAAACTGAAAAGGACAAAAGGTGAAGTCGACTCCCGAAACAACGTTAACCTCAGAGAAGTTAAAGTCCAACCACCTGTAAACACATCAAACCACATCTGGGTGGAACAACCGATACCAACCCGGGTTCCTGACCTCCGGGCCTTTCGTCCGCCGGCTGAACCCGCTGCTCGGTGAACAAAACGCTGACTTGTTTCATTTCCTGGTCTTCAAGTCACGCCCGTTCAATCAGCTCTGAAGATCTGCTCCACCTCAACTCAGAGTAACCTTCAGGTTTCACGGACTTTAAGGAAGCAGCTGTCCAACCAGGCTGTGAAGTTGGGAGGTTCCCAGAACCAGCGCGGTCACGGGTTTTAGAGCCTCGAGTGAAAAATAAAATCATGTGATCCATGTTTGTCATTGTGTAATACTCTTAATTCCCCCTAAAATTAGTCAAATGGGTCTTGTGCTCAATGAGCGGCATAAATGGTCTTCCTCTTTCCAAAACCTAGACCCTCGATGGAGGTCCACATGAGAGGCAACGAGAGAGAACTGGTTCTGGTTCTGCAGATGGAGTCGCTCAGTGAGGTCTTCACCGGTGGAGCTCGAGAGAAGACAAAAGAAAAATGAGTTGAGCTGGAGGTTCTGTGGGCTCCTGTGTGAGGAGCGCCCTCATCGTTTTGAACCGGCCTCTGGTCTGGGGCTGGGCTCAACTGGACCGGCCTCTGGTCTGGGGCTGGGCTCAACTGGACCGGCCTCTGGTCTGGGGCTGGGCTCAACTGGACCGGCCTCTGGTCTGGGGCTGGGCTCAACTGGACCGGCCTCTGGTCTGGGGCTGGGCTCAACTGGACCGGCCTCGGTCCTGGACGTGGGTCCAAACCTGCGATGAGGCTTCCAGGTTTCAGAACGAGCCACGCATGGAGGTTTGTGCGCCGGTGACTCCGTTTGGGCTCAAAACTCAGAATCCAGACTCCAGGGTGGTTTCAGTACTTTGGTCTCATCGTGGGTCTTTATCGACACAACCAGCTGTGCCCACCAACGCTTTGCTAAATGCTCACATCTGTACGCAGACCACAGCATCTGCATGTCCATGGTGGAGCAAATGCTCCACAGTATGAACTTTATGAACCAAAGCTTGAGCCGTCCTGACTGATTGTTCTGCAGTCAAACATCTTGTGACATGTTCTGCAGCCCACAGAGTCACGTGACACATCTGCAGAGCGTGCACCGTATCGGTTGGCATCAACAGTTCTGTAAAAACCCAAAGGCTTGTCGGGTCGAGGTCAGCAGAACGCTTTCATTGGCTCATGCTGAGGTTGAGCCCACAGGCTTGTCTTTAGAGCGTCAGCTTCTCCAATCTGTTCTGCAGGAAATGTTGAGCACCTCCAGCACAACAGGTACGTTAAGACTTTATTAAATTATTATAGAAGCAGAAAATATTAAATGTCGATCAGACCAGCTACACCTGTACTCTTACTAATGTTGTGAGGAAACTTTAAAGTTTAATTTCGTACTAAAGTGAACGATCAACACTATGATTAAATATTTCTGAAATATATAAAAGTTTCCCACATTTACCATAAATATTGTTTTTCTCATGCACCTGAGAAACCAATGATTAAATCCTCCCGTGTACACACGCCGCAGCTGATTGAAGTGTTTACATCTAGTTTTCACAGCCACAGGTCCACACAGCTGGCGCTGAGCCCACCGTTCACGAGATTTTTCTTTTTGTTCGTCAGTGGCCGGAGACGACTCTTAGAAATTGTGAACTGAAACGACTCCTGTCCCCGTTGCTCTAAAATGAAACGTATAAACGTAAATCTTTGCAAATTTTTCATTGGTCCTCCAAAAACTTAGGCGAACACAAAACTTCAAGTGTGCCGCAGCTAAAAGTGAAACGATGAACTGAAATCTGCTCCGACCCAACATGATATTGGTTTAAAAACTGCTCCGCAGTCATAAAGTGACAACGAGCCGATGCGACGAGTCAAAACTGAAATGTGTAACAGCTGCCCACTCAGACCGAGCGCCGAGGCGCCGGAAGATATTCTCACTTTCAGCTGGTTAAAGGTGCCGCTTCCTCATATTGTGGCCTTAAATTCAGTTTTACGGTCAGGCCTGCAGAAATCGAGCCAAACGGATCTTTGGTTTAGTTTTTGGTGGTTTTGCTTTCCTTAAGATCCCTAAAATTTTAAGCGTACACCAGATTTTATTTTTGCAACAAATCTATAAAGCCACAGCAATTTATTCATCTAAAAAAAACAAAGCAAATTATAAAGAGTTTAAATGCTTTTAAAACTTTATCCATTTACAGCCAGAAATGAGATGCAAACAGAAACAAAGTGGCACAAACTTTAAAAACCAAACCATTTATATACACACAC
The DNA here is from genome assembly GCA_038048925.1 of Garcialebias charrua. NCBI lineage: Eukaryota > Metazoa > Chordata > Actinopteri > Cyprinodontiformes > Rivulidae > Garcialebias > Garcialebias charrua. The sequence goes on along the minus strand of JBBPBX010057022.1, from coordinate 1,028 downwards.
ACACATCAGCATCTATTAGTTATTAAAATATGTTTTTTATATATAATCTGTGCTTACTAAATTTAATTTAAATTTAAAGGGATGGCAAGCTGTAAAACAAACATTTCACTGTCCCCAGAGGATATTTATTAGTGAACACATGGCTAATGAATTAAATATTAGTGTATTTTTAAAGTAAATTAAGTTAAGATTCAAATAACTTTTAATACTTAAAAAAATAAATGTTGTATAATTAACACAATTCAAGAACTGTAGTTATATGTACGAACAGTGCAGCTTTTAAATTGTATTAACTTTCATTTAGTACATTTTTTTTGCGTGTTTGGGTTTTAGTTTGAAGGTGCAAGTTGAAAGAAAATCAGATGTTTCCAGTAGAACAAGCACGAACTGAGAACTTACTGATATCTAGAAATCATCAGATAAGACTGAGTCAGAGCAGGAGAGGAGGGAGATCTGGTGGCATGCAACCTTTCAGTATTTTTATCAGAGAATAATCAGAGCAACAAAAAAATAAGAATAAAATGTACAATAAAGCAGCTTTTTAGTAAATGTCAGCGGGCCAGGAATACATCCTTGTTGAACTCCTTTGATTGATAATTTATAGTTACAATTACCCATCGTTATCTCCTGCAGTTGGGTGTTTTACTGTTTTTATATTTGAGAAAAAGGATCAATAATCCAACAAACAGTTTTAACTACTTTCTAATTAAATCTTCATAATTCTGATAGTTTGGAGTTAATTTCTATTAGAAAACCCTCAAGTCAAACATTTTTTTTTTCATTTTCTCACCTTCACAAGTATTTTTTTAATCGTGTCAGTGCTGAGTCAGCATTTTAGCTGTTTTCCTGTCGTTTTTTGGCACTTCTGCTCTGCGCACTCCATTTTAACCTTTTTTATTTAAAAATATTCATCTTGATCAGGGCTACGGCGCTAACTTTTGTACTTTACAAAACGTTTACCCTTATTTACAAAAGAATCCTCTTTAAAATACATCGATGGACTGTGTTTGAAACCCACTCCACCATAT